>BRDA01001403.1:2592-18521 GCA_036984385.1 Crenuchus spilurus | reverse complement strand
CTCCTCTCCTAGGTCGTATCCATAGTCTTACACCGGAATGACTGTTTTGAGTTTGGACATCGCCACTGTCTTTATGTCAAGGTTTCAAGTTTGTTTCACCGCTACAGGTTTGAGTTTTGTCAGTAAGGCCACATTCTGATACCTATGCTGGATCCTCTCCTCCTGCTACAGCTCCACTTTACATATATACATTATCCATCCATCATCTTCTGCTTAATCCTTTATTTTACTTATTTACTACATTCTCCATTGTTTTGAAAAAAAAATTCTGGAAGACACTTTATGTTCACTAGTTGTTTTGGATAGCAAATAAAATAGCTACATTTTAAACTCTTGATTCCTACCACCACCACTGTAGGTTTCACATCAAATCACTGTGAATTACTGTGTTTACATTTCCATATGAAGAAAGTTAAAACAAAAAAATCTGTGGAATTCGTCTTTTTAAATAGTGCCTTCATCTGACTGTCTCGTATGACTGACTGTCCCATATCTTACCTGCCGACTGGCATCCTTTGGGCCTGACTGCATAGCCCAAGCCGAGATGACGTTAAACCCTTTGACCACAGTGGACTCTGGGAAAAGGGAAGCCAGGTACTCTGCATTGGATTCTGGGTACTGGTTCACCCGCCTGTTGTTACTGACATCTACCAAGACTTTCCCTGCCAGCAGGTGCTTAATGTCCCAGAGAGAAGGATAGTGCTCCCTGCGGATGGCCAGAAAAACCAAGGAAGCCTTCCCCACTGCGTCTTCATGATGGGTCACGTCCACCACATGAGGAAAGAACTCTGCTGCCCTCTTGGGTTGGCGACTGCCCACCACCACGTGGAAACCACTGCGGAGCAATCGGATGGCCAAACACTTGGAGAAGTCCCCAGAGCCAATGATGGCCACAGTGGGCTTGCTGGCACCTTCCTTCGGCCCGTTCTTCAGTCCATTTGGCAAGAATGAGGCTTTAGTGGCAGCTGGACTACCACCCATCAGGGAAATCGAGTCCATTTTCAGGCCTAGTGATCCTGAGTTCTAGAAACTAAAATGAAACAACTGGTTATAGTTATGAACATCCATGCCTTTATTTCTAGCAGGATTAATTACTGCAATGGTCTCCTAGCTGGACTGAAAAAACGCATTTAAACAGCTTCAACTGATTCAAAATGCAGCTGCAAGTGTTCTGACTAAGAGCAGAAGAAGAGAATGCATGACCCCCATTATTAAATCCTTACAGTGGCTACCAGTATGTTATCGGATATATTTAAAGGTTCTGTTACTTGGTAACGTCTAAGGTAAAGACTAAACAGCCAGTTAAGTAAAGACTAAAATGTAAAAATAAATCTCTATTGATCTCTTTATCTAATGTCTGTATGTTTGTATAGTTTTCTGTTCTTTAAATGTTATGTGGATGTACCTCTGTACTTTTAATCTGTTTAACTGTTTTCTTTTTTAATATTCTACTCATTTATCTTTGTATTTCTTAATGACTGAATGACCCTGCTGAATGAAAGGCGCTATATACAGTGGTGTATATAAAACATCATCAGATTTCCACACAAGTCCTAAAAGTAGATAAAGTGAACCCAGTTAAACAAATAAGACACAAATATTACACTTGGTCATTTATTTATTGAGGAAAATTATCCATTATGACATATTTGTGAGAGGCAAAAGTATGTGAACCTTTGCTTTCATTATCTGGTGTGACCCCCCCCCCCCTTTACAGTAATAACTGCAACTAAACATTTCTCGTAATTGTTCTTTAAATGTTCTTTGGTAGAACAACTTGTGTGTTTAGGGTCGTTGTCTTGCTGCATGACCCACCTTCTCTTGAGATTCAGTTCATGGACAGATGTCCTGACATTTTCTTTACAATTCTCTGATATAATTCACAATTCATTGTTCCATCAGTGAACAAGCTGTCCTGGTCCAGATGCAGCAAAACAGGCCCAACCTGATACTACCACCACCATGTCTCACAGATGAGATAAGGTTCTTATGCTGGAATGCAGTGTTTTCCTTTCTCCAAACATAACATTTTTCATTTAAACCAAAAAAACAATGTAACAATGGTCTTGAATTTCCTCCATTTGTACACAATCTGTCTGACTGTGGATTGGTGGAGTCCAAATTCTTTAGAGATGGTTTTGTAACCTTTTCCATCCTGATGTGCATCAATATCTCTTTTTCTGAGGTCATCAGAAATATCCTTTGTTTGTGCCATGATATACTTCCACAAACACATTGTGAAGAGCAGACTTTGATAGATCCCTGTTCTTTAAATAAAACAGGGTGCCCACTCACACCTGATTGTCAGCCCATTTACTGAAAACACCTGACTCTGATTTCACCTTCAAATTAACTGTTAATCCTAGAGGTTCACAAACTTGTCACTCATAAATATGTCATAATGGATCATTTTCCTCAATAAATAAATGACCAAGTATAATATTTTGTCTAATTTGTTTAGCTGGGTTCTCTTTATTTACTTTTAGGACTTGTGTGAAATTCATGCAGAAATATACAAAGGGTTCACAAACTTTATAGCACCACTGTAAATAAACTTGCCTTGAAAATGGTGTAAATAGTATTTTTCGTCCTTTCCATTCTTCATGGAGATGCTTTGCTAGTAAATTACTAGCAGTATGACTAAGATCAGGATATATAGGCTGTTTAATAAGGCTGTTATGCACAGTTATTACTGTTCCTCTTAAAATCTTTCACTAAACAGTGCTTAAATGGATTAGACAGAAGATCTGAGAATGATGGCCATATGTGGAGATTGTGATAAGCTCTACATGTCAGCAAAAGTAAAATATATTCTTATAAAATAACAGTTAAACAGCTCAGAGGTCAAAACCATCATGGCTCTGATAATAATCTAAAACAAGCTCACAGACCTGACAATGTCACTCGGTGTCGTGTTAACTACATCAGTGAGGGTGAAAATAAGATCTTTTTTGAGTAAAAACATCCTGGTTCTGCGTGTTGAGGTTCTAGTGCTAAAATGTCTGCATGTGTGTGTACCTGTCATAGGATCTCCGGGGCTCCGCAGATGGAGCTGCTCTTCCTCCCGCGTTGCTCTGCCTCTCCTCGGCCCTGACTGAGACCAGCTCACGCTGAGCGGAAACGACCAGAGCTGGCAGAGCGGCACCTAGTGGCCGGGGAACAGCACTGCAGTGGACAGCTCCTCACCTTCCTCTGCACAAACGCTCATCATTCTCATGATGTACATTTTACTGAGCTGGGTGTAGAATAGAAGCAGTACTCCAACACTGTGATACAGACATACACTCAGTGGCCACTTCATAAGGTACACATACCTTTTTTCAGCTCCACTGACCAGGTGCACTTTGTAGTTCTATTATTATAGACTGTAGTCCATCTGTTTCACACTTCTCCTCTCACCCTGTTCTCTAATGATCAGGACCCCCACAGAGCAGGTGATGGAGTGAAGATAGTGAATTAACCTGCCTGCGACTATCAGTGAAGGACTAGAGGACCAACAAAAACTGTCTCTGACTTTACATCTACAAGGTGGATCAACAAGGTAGGTGTGTCTAATAGAGTGAACAGTGAGCTAACATAGTGTTTAACATCTCCAGCAGCTCTGCTGTGTGTGATCCACTCATACCAGCATTACTACCACACCACCACCACATCAGTGTCACTGCAGTGCTGAGAATGATCTACCACCACCGTACCTGTTCTATGGTGGTCCTGTGGGGGTCCTGATAATTGAAGAACAGGACACAAGCAACTTTTGTTATCTTGAGTTCCAAGAAATTTGTGTTTCTAATATGACTCACAAGTTTCACTTGCTTTTCCTTTCTAATCATTATTTCATCCTAATTCTACACATTTTGATCATTATTTGTTATTAATGTCTTGTTATTTGAGCTTAATCCTATAAATGCACTTATTGTTCAGTTACTCCTGTATGTATCCAAAAGCTACTTTAAAACATAACATAATATGTTGAAACTCATAATGAAACTATTGTAAGTTATTTATGTAGTTACAAAAGTGAGAAATTGAAGTGTGGGCCCACATATGGGTCACAGTTTAAAGTGGTAATATCTGATTATTTGGTAGCATTACCCAAGTTGAAATAATGAATATTAACAATGAAATGTTAGATTTTTTGTTTTGATTTAAATGTTTTAGATTTCATATAAAAAACAGTTTTTAGGATCATACATAAATTCATTCAAATTCAATCATGACATGAACCATAGTGGTCAGTTACAAATGTTTTTGGACAGATTGGTTCTAGACTATTATTCCTCATGCCTCTCCTCTATCTGAAGGATAATTCAGCAGGTTTACTTTGTTTTGCATGTAGCTACTGGTTATCTCTCAAAAACAGTGTAATGAACCATTATGTCACCGCTTTTCCTGCCACTGAAATGGACCCTCGAAGTCTTCAGTACCTTTAGAAAGAAAACAACGGTATCAGACTCTGTTAAGATTCTTTTTAAGTTGACTCCATTCACCAGACTTCAGACTATTTTAGACTTCAGACTTCAGACTATTTTAAGGACAGAAAGAAAAACCATCCATCCATTATCTTATCTGCTTGATTCTGAGCAGGGTCATGGTTAGTCCCCTACTCCCTCACCAGGCACAGGACAGGGTATTACAGACTGTGCTAGCTAAGTCCAGGACACTACAGCCATGTCCTGCTGGTGCAAGCTTTTGGTTGCTTCTCAAACCTTAAGGCTACATGGCCTATTTATTTTATATTTTATAATTTTTTTTTTATTTTATAATAAAATATTTATTTTACTGTAAAGAAAAATCAGTTATGAAAAAGATAGAAATGTGCTCCTTTCTCCTGAGAAAGTGAATGTAATTAATATTTGAGGCACATGGTTGTACCTTAAGAACCACATTGTACCTTTAAGGATACATTTACATACATTAAAAAAATTAGGATATTATGACAAAGTTCATTTTTGATTTTTGTTTTAATGTTGATCACTATGGCTTATTGCTCATGAGTTGGCTGGCCAGCAAACCATTTAGTAGTACTTTTGGCACTGTGGGCAGGTGCAACATCCTTGAAAAGGAAACCAGCATCTGCATAAAGCTTGTCAACAGATGGAAGCATGAAGTGCTCTAAAATAGTTGACTTTGCACTTGATAAGACACAGTGGACCAACACCAGCAGATGACATGACACCTCAGTCTACAGAAACTGCACACTGTACTTCAGACACCTTGGATTCTGTGTCTCTCCAGACTCAGTAACACTCTGAGTAACAGTCCAGGTCTTTTTCACTTTAGTCCAGATAAGACTTCTGACATTGTCTCTAGTTCATGAGTGTTGATATGAGGAATGTGGCAGCTGTAGCTCAATACAATATACATTTTAATCCATATTAAACTGAAGATATATAAATATCTACACATAAAACTACAAATTTTATACCATAAAAAATAAACATAACACAGTAAATGTCAAAGTGAATCTTTATCTGAGAGTTTCTTTCGACCAGGTCGTTCCCAGCCTTGTCGAATTCGTTCAAGTCTTTTGTCTAAACATGGCATGGCCAGCATGGCTCTGACCAGTAACACCATAGCTGGAAGGATGGTGGCCAGAATGAAAGATGGAGGAGTGTACCACACATACTGCTTCAGCTCCACCCACTTCTTCCAACCATACACCAGGGCATGTGCTGTGCACATGAACAGGGCTGTGTATCCCAGAGTCCTCTGTAATACAGAAACATTAAACAGGCTGTTAAGCATGGCTGTGCAATTCAAATGAGCATCCTGTCCGATGAAACCAAAAGTGGGTGTGGCTTAAATCAAGTTTATTGTATAACTGTTTAAGATTCTGTCTCATCTCATTCCTGTCACGTGCTCTGTGTTTACCTTTTCCATGTGCCGTCTTGTCTCCACGTACTCTTTTGTTTACATTCACATGTCTCCATGTCATGTCCTTGTTCTGTTCAGCACCTGTCTTGTCTCATCGCACAGCCCTGTGCCCCAATCCCAGCTCTGATTATGTTTGCTTTAAAGGTTTCTTCATGTTTCAGTTACTATGTTGTCTACATAGCTTTGTATTGTCTACCATGTATTGTCGTCACACTTCCTGTAATGTCTTCATAGTATGTCATTTCTGAAGACAATTTTATTTATAACACTTATATTACATGTAACATATTTTAAATATATATTACATTTATTAAAATATTATTATATTTAAAAATACATTTAATATTTTTATTTAACATTTTATTTATTATTTGTTTACTTGTTTATTGAGAATCTCAAAAATTCTGCCCTTGTACTGTGAAACCGAAAAGAACAGACTACACTGTTAGTATGCAGTGTTTATTTCCGTTTTGACGTTTGTTAGTACACAGTCAGGTTCTCTGTTCTGGGAGGAGATTGTCCAATAATCTAAAACACTATATTATGACACCTCAGTCTGCATGTTCTGCTTCTCTTACATACTGTACCTGGACACACTGGAACTCTCTCCAGTTTAGGGTGTCACTAACAGAGGGGAGTGATGATAGAGCCAAAAGGGCCAGAATGCCCAATCCCAGAACTCCCAGAGAGATGTAAATCTCCATCCTCCAGACATCATCCTCTACCCACGCATTCTCCTTCTTCTGTTGTACCTAACACAAAGACCATGTGTGTTACAGTTGCTGAACAAATGTAGCATCAAACATATATTCACAGTTCAACCATGAATTCAGTTTATTAATAACTAACAAGTTATTGTTAATTAAAAATGTATTTTAATTAAATTCAATAATGCAGCTTTGGAAAACCTACACATTAGACCTACATAAACTTTTATGAAATTCATAGCCATTAATATGGAGTTGGTCCCCCCATAACAGCTTTGACTCTTCTGGTAAGGCTTTCAACAAGATTTGGGAGTATCTTTGGGAATTCTGCCCATTCCCAGAAGAGCATTTGTGAGGATGCTGATGTTGGATGAGAGGGCCTAGTTCTAGTTAATCTTGATTGGGTTGAGGTCAGAGCTCTATGTGGGCCAAGCAAAGTTCTTTCACACCACCAACTCACCCAACCATGCCTTTATGGATCTTGCTTTGTGACTTGCTGAAAAAAGTGCTTTACCCAAACTGTTCTCACAAGGCATACAATTGTCTAAAATGTCTTGGTCAGCTGAAGCATTAAGATTTCCCATCACTGGAACTAAGGGACCTTGGCCAAGTCCATAACATTATCCCTCCTTCCACCAAATTTTACTTTTAATACATGGCATTCACCAAACCCAGACTAGGCCATCAGATTACCAGGTAAGATAAGTGAAGTGAGAAGAGATTCATCACTACACAGACTGTTTCCACTGCTCAAGAGTCCCAACGCAGGCATGCTTTACACCACTCCATCCAACGCTTGACATTATGCTTGATGTTGTAAGGCTTGCTTGTGGATGCTCAGCCATGGAACCCATGCCATGTAGTTTCTGGCACACAGTTGTGTTGATGTTAATGCCAGAGGAGGATTAGAACTCTCCATTTATTGAGACAGCAGATTGTTGGTGACTTTCACGTTGTGCAGCTCATCACTTGGCAACTCCACTCTGTAATTTTACGTTTCAATAATACCACTCACAGTTGGTCAAGAAAGAGGGAAATTTAGCAAACTGACTTGTTGCAACACTGGCATCATATTACAGTACCACACTCGGATTTAGTCAGCTCTTAGGCAGACTCCATGGCTCTATACTTGATTTTATACACCTGTGGCACCTGTGGAACTGAATTAAACACTTGCAATCATTGATTAAGAGGTGTGTCCCATGGTGCAAAAATATAATACCACAATACAAGATATTTTTATAAAATACATCCAAACATTTTGTTATTCTGAGGCTTAATCTATGGCAGAATACATTACCGGTACAAGATTTAAAACTGTACTACATTTCACATAATGTGCTAGAACACATTTAATTAAACAGGACTAATGATCTATTTGTAATACAGAGCATGCAGTCATTGTTATTTAAACACGATTGTAATTCACAGTGTACTAATAATAAAAGCATTCTGTGATGTAATTTATCATGATAAAGACATCACTATAATGTTGCTCATTTCTAACTATATGCTTTAAATGATAATGTAAATATGGACAAATACCACTTGCTAATCTAAATGTTCTGCAGTTAAACCTAGGAATCGCTGCCAGCTTACAGGCACACACTGGCATGGCTCTCTCATCAAAAATACATAGTTCATTTCTGTCTTCAGCCAACAAAAGCAATCATTATCTTCATAAGATTGGCTGAAATGACCTGGTCTACCAAAAACAAACCTCCAGAAAAGGACACAGCCATGCATAAAAAGGACGACCCTATCAAATTAGCCTGTGCAAATTTCATAAAAAAAGCAAAAGAAGCTTTGGGAACTGTTTTTGTCTGTGAGCCAAAAGACATTAAAACATTGTATTAAAGACCCATTCAATGAAATGTCAAGTGGCTGATGACATTTGGGTAGAAAATGGATTTGCAAGATTTTGTACCCTCTACCTAAGCCTAGAAACAAAGCACAATGTGCCATTTCCACTGACCTCCTACAGCAGAACCTCTACTTACCTGCTGATATGCCCAGTTGAGAAGCTTGTACCTGTAAGAGCGTCTCATGGGGTAGCTCAGACTGTAAACGGCATGCAAGCAGGCCAGGAGGAAGGCCAGCAGACCCAGCTGTTTTCTTACATTCAGCCAGCTGTCCAGCCAGTCAGGAAAACAACTGTACTTAGTGCCTGACAGAGAAGAGACAGAGCCTGGATCACTTGTTCTTAACTTTAAATGAACAGAAACAATACATAATAGTTTTGTTTTTGTTGATCAGGTGAATCATTTGCATTTCTCTGTGCACTGAAGAAAGTTCTGTATTTAGTCTGCTTCACTGAATCAAATATTTTCCCCATTTTTATGTTTCTAGATTTGAACATACAGGTTACCCATCACATTGTGTGAACATTTCATAATGAGCCTATACAAAAGGTACGCCATTAAGACTATGATGGTAGAATTAGGGTAGTTTTCATGATAGTTTTATGGAAAGTACCACAACAATACCATGGTTCACATTTATTGGAATGGGAGGGTAAAGCATATCACTGTTCTAAAATACAAATAAGTTATTACAATAATACAACTAGTTTTACCATAATTCAACATCTACTATATTCTATTAATATTTAACAGCATACTTGTCACACTCCCTGCTCCTCCTGCTTCTCTCATCTACTAAAGCGCAGCTTCAGGATCACCTTTTCCCAAACTTCCTAGCATTCTTTAGCGCACATGTGATGTTTCCACCCAGCTGTCCCCATTCAGACTCTGATTTCTTAAGCCAAGGCTCAAGAGCTGTTCTTTGCTTGGTATTGTCGTGTCTGCACAAAGTAACTTCTATCTTCTGCCTTTTCCAAGGCTCTGTATCCTGTTTGCCTTTGTCATGGTAATCCTAGCCTATGTGGCATTTATAGCTTGTACAGCATCCGAGCCTGTATAGTATCTGTAGCTTGTATAGCTTCCTTCGCCTGTTTATCTTTAGTAGCCTGTTTTTCTTGAGGCCTTGACGGCCCCTTAATTAGCCTGTGTTTATTTAGCTTGTGTAGCTTGAGGCCAGTTTTCGCTCTGTGTTTACTGTCCTTTAGTCTTGTTTATTTTGTTTAGTTTCTTTCTTCATCTCTGTTTTGTTCCCAGTTATTCTTATATGTCTGTTTAAATTCTTGTACTTAGTTCTGGTTCTTGTTTTTTATTCAATTATTTTATGTAAATCTGCATTCATCTTTCCACATCTGTTGCCTAAACCGTTACAATGCTGCTATTACATAAATGGAGTCAGAAATAAAAACTCTTATAAAGCGCATCTTAATATCACAGTATTTCGTATAATGCTGTCAAATACCATGATAGTACCATGGCACTACTATTTTTTGGTAGGGGACTCACCAAACGAGACAGGGTAGGGGACTTACGATCTTGATCATGACTAAGCAGAAGATAATGGATGGAAGGATTGACCAAAATAAGTTCTCCAAAGCCTCTTTATATTAAAAGTTCATATACAGCTGTCATTAACAATATTTAACATCACTTACACTCTAAAGACATTTCACATTTTAGAGAAAACTTTTTGGTGTAGCAGATGGTGATATTAAGCTAGCTATTCTGCATCAGTTATACAGATGAAGCTTGTGTGAGAGTATAATCCAGTAAACATTGCACCACACTGCCACATTGAGCCTGTTGGATTCAGAATGTTAATGTGTGAGGTTGGGTGATGAGTGTGTAGTCACTCTACAAAGATTACAAAACAGCAAAAACACTGTGACAGATAAGTGCAGTGTGCAGGTGTGGTGCACTCAGAGACCTGCTATCTCCCTGTGAGAACACAACCAATACAGGGGACAGACAGCTACAATTTACACAGTTTTACAGTTGACTCATCCTGCCAGGAGACAGAGAAGGAACGTTAAAGGCCTATGGAGAAATGTGGGTGGAGGTGCCAAAACCACACTGGAGTTTTTCCATGTTTGATTTGCATGTTTGCGTCATAACTCATGACTAAGTATCTTAAGGTTCCTCTGTGAGACTGCAGACTAGGAGGATGCCTGTGGGAAGGACAGATTGAAGAGTATACATAATTTCTCCTAAAAATAGTGCCTTTCCTCTCTGTCCCCCTGTACTTTGCCTATTACAGTTCAAAATTTTCATTCCAAAGTCCAATATCCTACATCTTACCTGGATTTTACAAACAACATGACCTCAGATATTAATATTTACCTTGCCCTTTTATAATTAAATAGATTGTTCTTATCCATGTTTTATGTTTTCAGTGCATTGATTGGCTGGTCTTTATGTGCCTCAATCCAAAAAGGCTGGAACACTCCTAATAACTTCAATGTGAACTGCTGCAGAATGAATAGGCAGATATGTAAATGCATTCTATCACAAAAAAGAATTCAAAACAGGTTGTTTTGCAACATAGTTTGTATAGATAGACTGAAATTTAAAAACTTTATCATTGTCAACACTACAAAAACATTATTTTGATTAAATTAAAATGCAGTTTTATGTTGATGTGTGTGCGATTTCAAACGGTTAACCATCACAAATGACCTCATATGGCTTGTTATGCTGACCTCGATGCAGTTGGAGCAGAGCAGCCAGTATTCCAGGAAGATACACAAGGGCCAGCAGAGTGATAGAGGTCCAGGGCAGCACTTTATTTAGCACAAGAATGGGGATCTTGTAGAAGTCATTTTTACTCTGAGACACGTATGGTTGCAGCACATCCCGGCAAAACGTATAGGCAAAAGTCATGGCCATGAGAACAGCCATAAGCTTGAGTGGGAGATGCCACTTGGGGAAGAGGGGCATCTCTTGGAGCCTGATACTTGCAGGGAACTCAAAGTCTTCCATAGCAACCATAGACAGTAGGGGTCGTTGACTCAAGCCTGACAGCATCTCTCCCTCCTCAGACTTCTGTGAAAGCAAGAGAGGACTGTTATCACTGGCTTCAATTTAATTACAAATATGGATGATTCCATTCCAAAATGACAGGGTGCCTTACTGAATAAACAATACTTAACGCTAACACACAGTAAAAGATGCAATTCTACTCTGATGACAACACAGGCAACCTGGGAACACCAAACATTTTTGGCTTAAGGGTTATGATTAAAGACTCTTTGCAATTCCATCGTTTTGTTGTTTCACAAACTCTGCAAATATGCAATTAGACAACAAAAACACAGAAAAATGAATAAATACAATTAAATGCACAAATAATACTCATACAAATATGTCCCATCTTCTGTTATTTAAAACTATCTTAATGTTAGTTATTGTGTTTTCACGAGTAAGAATATCCTCCCATATTCATTCATTCATTCATTCACACTGTAATTTTACAGTATACAGTGCCTTTTGTGATAGCTGCATTCGAGCCAGTTCCACATCACACAGTTGAAAGCTTTCTTCACTGTGTTCATTTACGTCTCCCAATTCCTGAAGATCTCCGTCCATTGTGAGTCATGCAGAGGCCAACAGTCCTACAAAAGGATACACAAGACAGTGTTAGGCTTAGCCTATATGCACACACTGACTTTCAGTAGTGAAGGAATGCAGTGGTGACTTAAAGTGAGCTTTATAGGCACGGATGAAGCTTTCAGGCATGTGGTAACAAGAACAAAGCATGGAGTTCACATGACTGCACTGAAGTGGCCTAGATAGTAATCCTATGAGTGGGAAAGGCTTTGAGCTAGTATTGAGAAGTTTTACACTCATCTTTCTGTACTGAGCTCATTGAGATTAGAGACCATTGAGATCAATAAGATCATAGAATTCACCTTTAGAGGCATGGATTGAGGTACACTGTACCTGGGTTGCACCAAGAATGGAAAGTATTGAGTTTCAATACTCAAATTTGGCAATCAATTCTATTCTCTAACTTTCAAATAAGCTGCACCAGTACTGTATTTTGTTGAACTGTTGGTTGTGGATTATAGAGATCACATTTTAAAAAAGGATGAGTTAGTTAAATAGTAAAAATGTAGAAATGTTCTAACAAATAAACATTTGGAATTAAAGAAAATGGGATTTTTAATTAAGTATTGACTGGTATCGAGTATCGTGAAACTACACTTGGTGTAATATCAAAGTCTAAATTCTGGTATAGTGACAACCCTACTACATCTGATTCCCTTCAGTATTTTAACTTCTGTATATGCTAATGCAAATACATATAAAAAGGAAGGTAAGCTAGACATCAGGGAACTGCTGACTAAATCTCATCAGAATGACACTATATCGCCCTGGTAAGCTGAAGTATTGTGTAAACTCCACTCTACACTGCTGCTTGGTGAATACAGACAGATGACATTAGTGCCAACAAACGTAGCCCACAGACTTACCCAGTTTTGGGTCAAACAGTCAAATAAGACTCATAACATCGGCAGCACACTTCAGAGAGCTCAGAGGACAAACATGAAGACCTAAAAAGTCCTACAGTCAGGTACACGATGACCTCTTCGTCCCCAGCACACACATGTACACACATAACGAAATCTCAGACACTTTATGGAACAGAGACATAGATAGGCCACGCCCCTTTACGATCTCCACCTATCAGCGTTAGCCAAGGTGGCAGACCACGCCCACTCCGCACAGTGAGAGACCGTCACTGCAAACATTCATTCAGTCTTTATTTCCCCTCATTCGCTGATTCGCTAAATGCTTTACAGACAGTGTTTGTTTTAAGAAAGAGAGAAAGACAGAGAGAGAGAGAGAGAGAGAATATCGAGGTTGTTTAAGGACTAATATCCTCTGTTCTAGTGTACTGTATTCCTACTAGTGTACTGTATTCCTACTCTTTACGCAAACAGAAAAGCCTGTAAACTCGAAAAAACTAAAAGTATTAAAAACTAAAAAATGAGACACCAAAACTGGGCGGCAAAGCAGTTAAATTGTCCTCACATTTCTACTATAGAAGAGCAGCAGCATTTATGTATTTTATTATAGATGTTATGGAAAACTCACCCAGTATTATATTCTGCCAAACAACAACAATAACAACAACAACAACAACAAAAATAATAATAATAATAATAATAATAATAATAATAAATTATTATTATTATTATTATTATTATTATTATTATTATTATTATTAAGTGTAGATTTAAATCACTGTGAGCTTGATCAGCTGGCTCATGTTGCTGACTTTCAGTCACACTTTCTAGAAGTGAAAAATGTACTTGTACTTATGAGTTGATGTCTCAGACTCAGTAACTTCCAAATGCTTAGAAAAGTGTGAATAAACACAGTAACGACCTCGTTATACCACTAGATGGCAGTCTTTTAGTAGAGATGGACGTAAAGCGATGGGTCTCAGTGCTTTATTTATTTATTTCCACAATGTTAACAACACACCTACACTGAGGCTTAATAATAGTACTTTTAGAAGCAGGCACCAAAACCACCACCACAACAACAACAACAACAACAAAAATAACAACAATAACAGTAATAATTATAATAAAAATATGAATACTATTATTATTATTATTATTATTATTATTATTATTATTATTATTATTATTTTATTTTATAATTTTTTGTTTTGCTTTATTTTGTTTTATTATTATTATTATTATTATTATTATTATTATTGTTGTTGTTGTTGTTGTTGTTGTTGTTGTTGTTGTTGTTGTTGTTGTTGTTATTAATTGCCATGCTGTATTGTGTTAATTGAGTATATGCAGCGTAAACTCCATTTTAAGAGTTCTGGTTGTAGTATGCTTAGCATGCTTTAGTTCTATGTCTTGTGCTACTGATCAGAACAGAAGTTTCTCTCTAATTAAATTTAAGGCAATTTTCTTTGGAGTTTTTCACATGACCATCCTGTGATTCTGTCTGTTCATCCAAAAACCACTTCAGCTTTTTCTTTTCAGTGTATTTTACAGAAAGACTGTGGACAAACGTGAATCTAACTCACTATGCACTTCAGCTGGCTGCTGGTTTGCATGATGGCTGTCAGTCTATCAACATTATCCTCTGCTGGGCCTCTCCATGCACAGTGCAAAGTGGAATGGTAAATATGCTTCCTCTCTTTCTGCAAGTCTTATTTAATTGTGAGCTCTATGTGAGATAAGGAACTTGTGTGAAATTTTGACAGTTTGTTTTAGGGATATTTTGGCACCTGTAACAAATACATATAAAACACATATGGACAATGTTCAAATATGTTATTGATATGTTATTTGTTGTAAGCACAGTGAATTCAGCCATGTGACTACAGGCATATGTAGACATATATACAGAACTATGAGTTTTCTTAGGAAGTTATTGTATTTAGCAGCAGGGTCAATTCACTGTTCTTAAATTTTCTCACATGCAGTTTATATAAAACAAAAGCCGGCCTGTTTTGAACATGTCGGAGACAACTTATTGCTCACAGTTCATTTCTGACCTCCTCTGGTGGAAGCCAGCATCATGAATAAGGTCTACTAGTGAAGAACAGTCATGATCAAGGTCATAACCATGGTATAGACATGGTATAGAGTGAACACACTGCTCCAGAAATCCATTTCCCACATTTCACTCATATTGTTCAAGTTCAAGAGGTTTTTATTGTCATTTCAGCTATACAGTATAGTACAAACAGTAAAACAATGTCCTCCAGGACCAGGTGCAGCACAGAACACAAGTGCAATGAAAAACAAACAATAAACATAAAATAAATACAAAACACTGCTTGTCTAACTGGACAAAGACATATTACAGGTAGGAAGACAAATGTGATTGGTCAGTATTCAGTATTTTAGTGATATTTAGCAGTAAAATTTCAGAGTTTATAGCAGCAGTTTTATGATACAGTATTTTAACTTCAGCTTAATAGTACAATGTACAATATTCAAATGTGGAAATGTTGCAATGATTATGAAGATAAATACAGTACTGTGCAAATGTGCCCTGAGAGTCAGACTAGAGTCTGGCAGCCTGAGGGATGAAACTGTTGAACAGTCTAGCAGTGAGGGTCTGAATGCTGCGGTATCTTCTACCAGAAGGCAGCAGCGTGAAGAGATCATGTGATGGATATGATGGGTCCTCCACAATGCTGAGAGCTTTCCAGATGCAGTGCTTGTTGTAAATGTCTTTGCAATCACTCAGGTTTGTTGATGGTGGAGCGGAGGAATGCCAGTGTCTTAGGGAGCTCCCATGTCTGTTTACCTTCTGGCTCTCTACTTTTAAGTGGACTGTTCTACATAGACTGGAGTCATTAGTCACACTCTGATAAGTCTCATAATACTTGTACTCTATAAACATAAACAGAACTACAACCGGATTCCAAAAAAGTTGGGACGCTATACAAATTGTGAATAAAAACTGAATGCAATGATGTGGAGATGGCAAATGTCAATATTTTATT
>BRDA01001402.1:44250-75615 GCA_036984385.1 Crenuchus spilurus | reverse complement strand
CTCTCTGTTCACACTGGTTGTCCCTCAGGTTGTGACAGTCTGTCACTTATTGATCTGTGAGTGTGATCAGCTCCCTCTTTTCTCCCAGTATGTACCGGAGCGTCTCAGAGTCAGTGCAGAGCTGGAACTCAGGACAGACTCGGCTCGCTCTCTGATAGAACCGGGTTCTGACAGACTCGTACTTGGAGCACTGAGTTAGGAAGTGCAGCTCTGTCTCCACCACAGAGAGCTCACAGTGAGAGCACAGCCTGGCCTCTCTGAGTGACCAGATCTGTCTGTGACGGCCAGTTTCTATGGCCAGACTGTGCTCACTGAGCCTGTACATGGTGAGGATCCTCCTCAGCGACCTCTCTGTGATGACTGTGAGGTGTGTGGATAGAGTGGAGTCTTGGTTGAGCGCTGAGTAGCACTGCAGTGTGTGTTGTTGTGTAGCGTGGCTCCAGTGTGTGAGGTAGTTGTGTGTTTGTTGGGTTATGATTTGTGTGGGTCTGATTCTCTGAGTGAGTGTGTGGTGAGGATGCTGTCAGTGATGTCGTTGGGTTTGAGGTCACTGAGGGTCAGGACCAGCAGGCTGAGGGGACTCCTCTCGATGTTGAGCTCTTGACTGGACAGTGTTTTGTAGTGCAGTGACTGGGGGTCACTGGTTTTTATATGAGAGCTGGTTTCTGAATGTTGATCAGGAGGGGGTGTTGTCCTAGTTCAGCCCTGCAGCCGTTATTGGGGGTCTTTCTCTGCACAGGCAGGATGCTTTTGCAGAATTCTGTGTGCAGGACTTCAGTTGGATGTTTATCCCAACTGGTGAAGTCACTGTGTGTCAGAGGTCCCCACACTTCACTGGCATACAGGGCGATGGGTTCTATGACTGACTTAAACAGTTTAATCCAGACTGTAACGGGTATTTCAAAGTTTATAGATTTCTTAATGGCAAACAGAGCTCTCCTCACCTTCTCTCTGAGCTCCTTCACAGTCGAGCCGAAACTTCCTGTGGAGCTGATAGTTATCCCCAGATATGCATATAGAAGGCACTTGATTTTGCTGTCCCCTAAAGAGAGGCTGGGTACTGAGTCACACTGCTTCAGTGTTTCAGCCAGTTTATTAATGTAAACATTAAAGAGGGTAGGGCTCAGGCTACAGCCCTGTGGTACTCCTCGAGATTGTGGAAAGTACGCCGTTCTCAGTGTTCCCACTTTCACTGCACACTTACTGTGAGAATACATTGATTTAATGATGTCATAAGTTCCCACACCACTTTCAATAAGTCTGTAAAACAACCCCGAGTGCCAAATGGAGTCAAACGCTTTTTGAAAATCTACAAAACAAGCAAAGATCTTGTCTTTGTTGTGATTGATATATTTATTAATCAGTGTGTGGAGGGTGAAAATGTGGTCAGAGGTTCTGTGTTTGGGTAAGAAGCCGATCTGGGTTCTGCTCAGGATGTTCTGGTCAGTGAGGTAGTCTGTGAGTCGAGTGTTGAGGATGCTACAGAAGACCTTACCCAGGTTACTGCACACAGAGATGCCTCTGTAATTGTTTGGGTCATATTTATCAGCAGATTTGAATATGGGGGTGATGAGACCCTCGTTCCAGACGGAGGTGAAATGTCCTGTATTTAAAATAAGGTTGAAGAGGTTTAGGATGGCCAATTTAAATTTAGAATTTGTGTTTATTAGCATTTCGTTTAAGGTACCATCTGTACCGCAGGCTTTTCTGGGCTGGAGGTCTCTGAGCTGTTCTTCTAACTCTGACTCTTTGAGGGGGAAGTCCAGTGGGTTCTGATAGTCTTTGATTACCGTGTGGAGTGTTTCCAGTTTAGATGATATTTGCTGTTGCTCTGTATTTATTGATGGACGACTGTATAATGCTTCAAAATGGTTTCTCCATACGTCTCCATCATTAATTGCTAAATCATCTTGTTTCATTCTATTTAATGATTTCCAGTTCTGCCAGAATGAATTGGAGTTGATTGAACTCTCCAGTTGTGTATTTGTTGTTGTGTGTATTTGTACTTTTTAATTTTGAGTGTGTGTTTATACTCTCACAGTATTTAGTGTGTAAAGTCTCTCTCTGTCTATCTGTCTCTCTCTCTCTGTCTCTCTCTTTAATTCTCTCTCTGTCTGTCTGTCTGTCTGTCTGTCTCTCTCTAATTCTTTCTCTCTCTGTCTGTCTGTCTCTCTCTTTAATTCTCTCTCTGTCTGTCTGTCTGTCTGTCTGTCTCTCTCTAATTCTTTCTCTCTCTGTCTGTCTGTCTCTCTCTTTCTGTAATTCTTTCTCTTTCTCTCTCTAATTCTTTCTCTCTCTCTGTCTGTCTCTCTCTCTCTGTCTCTCTCTCTCTCTCTCTTTAATACTTTCTCTCTCTCTCTGTCTGTCTCTCTCTCTCTGTAATTCTTTCTTTTTCTCTCTCTAATTCTTTCTCTCTCTCTCTGTAATTCTTTCTCTTTCTCTCTCTAATTCTTTCTCTCTGTCTGTCTGTCTCTCTCTCTGTCTCTCTCTCTCTCTCTTTAATACTTTCTCTGTCTCTCTCTGTCTCTTTCACTCTCTCTCTCTCTCTCTCTGTGTGTAGTGATGGCTTGTTCTTAGTGGAGGACTGAGAGTGAGAGTTGGGCAAGGAGAGGATCAAGGGCTTTCCTATCGATCACACACTTGGCCAGAGAGGATGAGTGAATCTACTCTCCATCTCCCTCTCTCAGGGGGAAGTGTGTGTGTGTGTGTGTGTGTGTGTGTGTGTGTGCATGCATGTGTGTGTTACCTGATATAATCTTGCAAGTAATTTAGCAGCTATTTTTGAACTCAATAGTCATTAAACAATATACATTTGGTACATAAGGTGTGTGTCATGTGCTCATGAATAAATTATTATAACACATCCTTGTATCTCCACTCATTGTCCATTTTGGCTCCACCCACCACACAGGAGCACTTTGTACAGACTGTAGTTCATCTGTAAACTTTGCTCACCCTGTTCTTCAATAGTCAGGACCCCCCACAGAGCAGGTGGATCATTCTCAGCACCGCAGTGACACTGCGGAGTGAAAACAGGGCACCAGCCAACATCATCAGGACTACATTCATAAAACAGATGGTTCTTCAAGGTTCTTTAGTAAAGAAAATGGTTCTGTATAGAACCATGAACACTCCAAGAACCCAAAGTGTTCAGATTGATGAGAAATGTTATAGAAGGTTCTACACAAACTGTTTTTTGAAAATGGTTCTCTATATGTTTTACAATTTTACTTACAAAAGAACCCTTGAAGAACCGTCTCTTTAAGAGTGTAGAGGACCAACACAAACTGTGCTGAGCTACTGTCTCTGACTTCACGTCTACAAAGTGGACCAACAGGGTAGACATGAGCGGACACAGTGTTTAAAATCTCCAGCAGCTCTGCGGCATGCACTAACACACCACCGCCACGTCAGAGTCGCCGCAGTGCTGA
The DNA here is from genome assembly GCA_036984385.1 of Crenuchus spilurus. NCBI lineage: Eukaryota > Metazoa > Chordata > Actinopteri > Characiformes > Crenuchidae > Crenuchus > Crenuchus spilurus. Next base: position 72,184 of record BRDA01001402.1, on the reverse strand, counting down.
GAATGTTCCACCTGCTCTGTGGACAGTAGCGTATGTACGGTAGCAGGTACGTGACTGTACACACACATGCTGAAGCTGATAAATCCGTCCCGTGCTGAGTCATGTCCTCAGAGGGCTTCTCTGGTCCCCAGGAGGCTCTTGGCCCCATTCAGACCTCCTACGCATCCTCTATTCCGGGACTTTTCCTCTGAAATCCTGCTCCCTTTGGCCAGGGAATCCCCCTCCACTGTGCCTAACTACACAGATGAGAGAGATTTAAGAGCCAGATGAGCCTCCACTGAAGGCTTCCCGCTAGAGAGCTAACTGGTGGTGGGTGGAAGGCAGGATGTGACCTCAGCGATGCCTTCCTAACGACATGAGAGGCCAGAAAGCGCTGCCAAAGAGGCATAATTACTACACGGGATTTTGAGCTTGACCACAAAAAGATGCTGTTTGGAGTTGGTTTAAGACTAAAGTGATGGTCAAACTTATACAGTTTCTCTATTAGCACACATGTGATGCTATGTAACATAGATTATATGTCCAAATGTTTGGGGACACCCCTTTGAATGAATGCATTCAACTACAACACTGATGTACAGCTTGTCTAGTCCCTGTAGAGAAGTACTGCCACTAGAAAAGGAACCTATTGGCACCACGTCTAATGCCAGGTGGGCTAAAGGGTTTTAAAGCCCCCAGCATTGAGCTGTGGAACTGTGTTCTCTGCTCCATCCAGTACTTTTGGGATGAGCTGCATGGAGATGAGGTGGTGGTGGTGGTCATCCAACTTCCAGGACACTCTTGTGGCTGAATGCCATCAAATCCTCACAACAATGCTCCACGATCTAGGTTTTCCCTGGACAGTAGAGACAGAATTTGATTTCAGAAGAAACAGTGGATCAGCGAGTGTCCGAATACTTTTTCTGTACAGCATACTTTTGCCTAGCAGGCTAGCAATAACCGTTAACCTACATTTGCTAAAACTAACAACAGTAAAATAGAAAAACTTGCATAAAACGTCTTCCAGACATTTTGGACCCCAAAACATATGCATACAACTTTCCCCCTCGCCTCAGACGTAATCGATCAGCCAAAACAAATGTTGCTTCTTTAGTTTCAAATTAGCGCTGTGAGGCTAACATCGCTAACAACACTAGAATTCAAGAGTCTCTCAACCCAAACCTCACCACTACCCTCCAGACAGCAGCAGGGCTGATAGAAGAGTGATCTTACATCAGGTTCCTCCATACTTATGATGCTCATCATCACTAAAACGGAGCTCTTCCTGCTCCAAGATGGCCGATGCAGCATTCTGCTACACAAGTTTTTTATTTATTTTTACTGTTCACAGTAAGTCATACTGTGGTTTAATAAACCACATCCAGTAGTCTGTTTGGAGTTTTGGAGATGTTTTGATGTATATACTATGTTCATGTTTTTGCAATAATCAAATAACTAATTTATGTAACTGACCAATGAGATGTCATTTTTTCTGGATAACAATGAGTATGTCTAAAAAATGTTAATATCAAATATGTAGGCTGGAATATAAATGGGAAAGCCCGTAATGCTCAACATGGCATCAGAAAGCCACGCCCTTCATGAAACAGAGCCAATCAGCTTGATGGTTACGCCATGAAAGAAACTAGCCAAAAACATCTAAAAAAAACCCCCTAAAACATTTGTTTATTCATCCCTTGTTCCTCCCATAGAGTTCCATTCATTTGTGGTTCTACATAAACTCTATTGTTTGCATGTGGAAACAACTTAGCAACACCCTAGCAACCATATAGGATACCCTAGCAACAGCCCAGCAACATTATAGCAATAATCTGCAATACCATAGAAACTGACTAGCAACCACCTCTGATACCATAGCAGCTACACAGAAACCACTTAGCAACATCATAGCAACACCCTAGCAACCACATAGGATACCCTAGCAACTGCTCCGCAACACTATAGCAGTAACCTGAACTATCATAACAACTGCCTAGTAACCACCAGAAATCACTTAGCATCATCACAGCCATCACTTAGCAACCACACAGAGACATATTCCAATGGGCGTGAATACATTTATCAGTGCATTCATTTTCAAAACAACCCACAAGCAGCACTTGTGGTTTCTACCATTAGGCCTGAGAGCAGTCATTTCGTCTTTCCAGTAAAAGGAGAAAAACAAACAAATGGAGAAGACCGTTCAATTAGAGTTTGCAATCAGTCTCCAGAGAGAAGATGACTGGAGAAAGTTTGGGGTGAACTGCTTGGATTTCAGGTTTTTCATGTAAACAGTTATTAAAATGTAGGTGAAAATGTGCTCTTTCTTCACTATTATCACACGATTTGTGGTTAAACATTAAATCAACCAGTCAGCACAGCCAGGAAGCTCATTTGTATTTGTTTTATGACATGTGATGATGCTGCATGTATCACATTTCAGTAATTGGGAAAGTTTGCTGGGAGAAATTTGATCTGGCATAAATTAGACTGGCTACCTTGATTTGGTTTCAGTGTATTTTACGGCATAATGCTCTGGTAATCGAGTTTGGCGAGTTGTGCATCAGCTCTGTTTATGAGAAGGAAGTATCGACTGGAGCCTCTTTGAGCAGAAATGAGAGAAAAAGCGAGTGATAACACAGGCACACAAGTGGGGCTCTGTCCATCCTTCCTTTGGTCAAAGACACACCGTCCAATCAAAAATAAAATGTTAATTCATTCATTCATAGTCAATGAGCCAAAGTCAGTTATTTCTTCTTTATTTGATTACTGGAGCTGTAAGGCTAACAAACACAAGAACTCAATAGTCACCTGGTTGTTTCTGTCAACGGGGACATTTAGTCTGTGATGCTCAAGTGGGAGGTTAAGAAGTTGTATGTCTCGTGTATGTAATGTAAATATGTGCAATTTTATGTTTAGTGCAATTTGTTGTAAATATTGCCTGTAATTTTATGTGAATGTTGCCTGCAATTTGATGTAAATATGTGCAATTATATGTAAATCTCTGCAATTTGATGTAAATGTTGCCTGCAACGTTATGTGAATGTTGCCTGCAATTTGAAGTGAACGTTGCCTGCAATTTGATGTAAATGTTGCCTGCAATGTTATGTGAACGTTGCCTGCAATGTGATGTAAATATGTGCAATTATATGTAAATCTCTGGAATTATATGTAAATCTCTGCAATTATATGTAAATCTCTGCAATTTGATGTAAATGTAAAATTAGATGTAAATGTTGCCTGCAATTTGATGTCTAGTGCAATGTTCTGTAAATGTTGTGTAGGAGGGTTACAGCTGTGGGCAGGACAGCAGGTCAGTCACTCTCACTACAGTCTGATCATCAAGTCTGATTTGCTGAAATCTGAAGAGAATTCGAATTTGAATACGCAAATGAGCTGATGATGACTCGGAGGAGGCGCGCAGCTGATTGGCTCGGAGTTGCTCTGTGATGACTCATCACACCGCGAGCCTTCGGAGCTCAGAACTCAGAGCGCGTCCGGCGAGTGTGGCGGGATACCGGGTAGAGGAGGGGGGGCACGCGCGGCAGTGACGTAGCTGCTCTTCGCGCTCTTCACGGGACGGGACACGCGCGAGCACCGAAGGGGACACCGGCCGCCGCGCGCTGCGAGGACGGCGGACATGAGCGCGTGAGGGGAGGCGGGAGGAGGGAGGAGGGTCTGCAGACGCGGCATGCACGAGCGCTGCTGCGCGCCCGGTAACGGCAGCACCAGCAGCGCTGACGGCGGCGCGGCGGCGCGAGCCTTCCTGGACGGCGCGGGCTGGCTGGCGCGGAAGCTCTCCGGCGTGCTGATCCTGCTGCTGCTCTTCGCGATGGGCTACTTCGTGCAGCGCGTGGTGTGTCCGCGGCCGCGCGGGCGGCGCGAGAGGGTGCGCGCGTCCCGGGACACGCTGCTGCTGACGCCGCCGGCGGCGGCGACGACGCTCGAACAGGGCGCCGAGTTCTCGTGGCCCGCGCCGCCGCCGCCGCCGCCGCGCCTGCCCGCCTACGACGAGGTCAAACACCTGCCCACGTACGAGGAGAGCGTGCAGGACGCGGAGGAAGACGGAGGACTCGGCAGCCGCTGCTCCGAGGAGAACCTGCTGGAGGCGGCCGGGAGACCCAGACACGACCGGCGGACAGCGGCCAGACTGACCCGGAGCTCCCGGAACTCTGTGTGATGGACACCAAAACAAACACTGCTGGTCAACAAAACCCAAACTGGACTTCAGGTTTAACTTCAGACGTTACTGTCCACAAACCCGGAACGTCAGCGCCACTCAAAGTCACTCAGACGTAGAACATTTGTAGCAAATCTGTTCTGACGTCATTTTGTTTTGTTTAAACTGAATCAAAGCTGAAATGTTGTTTATTCTGTATAACAGGACACGTGACAAACCCTTTAAAAGGTCTAAACGTTCGTCTACACCTTCACTTTATCCCGTACAGACGTTTACTAAACATCCTGGGTGCAGTCATGTGAGCTCCTTTACAAAATGCTGCTGCTGTGAGGTCTTATTTATTTTTATACAGCCGCACATTTGTGTTGTAAAACAAAACTGAAATATGATCTGTTGTTAAGCTAAACCAGCAGTGTTGTGGAAATGCAAATAAACCGGCAAATCTGTCATATTACACTGTCCAGCTGATTTATTCATAATCTTATCTAACATACATGTAACCAGGGACGAAATTTGAGGGGGGACGAATGAATGAATTGCTATTATTAATAATAAGATAATTAATATTCATTTGAATCATTAATCAAATATTAATTAACGGTTATACATAACAGTAACATAAAATTATCACCTACTTCTGTTTCACCTTGTTAGTCAACTTCACTCCAACTCATTACCACCATGTTCACAATTAATTTTGGAACGTATGGTTAATATACCTAATTTACAAAAAATTATGACTCATTTTTAAGTAAAAATAATCAGTTAACATGAGTCAATTTGACCCAAAAACCACAGAAGGGTTAACTATTAACATTTCAACATAATCACCTCATACAAAGCTTCCAGACACAGATTCAAACGCCCAACATGTTAACAACGTACAGTGGTGGGTGAACATGGGCTCCTGGTCAACTAACTTGGAACAAGATGGAGTGACAGTTGGGATGGCCAATCATGCATTATCACAATGACAGAGCCAATCGATGAGCTTGTGAGCAGTCTAAAGGGAAACAGGCTTCAGCTTGAGTGGCTGTTTTCTGCTGGGTCCTAGTGCTCGGCCCGTCTCCATTTAATATAGTGTAACATTGCCGTTGCTCGGTAGTTGTTTTGCTTTATGATGACCTGAGATCTGAGTACCGCCACTAGGAGTCACTACTGAGCGTGAGTGCAGAGATCACTTCTGACACTGCAGAAAAGAAGAGGTTCTGTTGTGTAAACAAACATGTCTCACTCATTTTCTAAACACTTTGAAATGGAGGACGAAACAAAGCTCTTTAGACAGGATTTTATTAAAACGTCCTGCAAGTGAAAGTGAGGATAATGTGAAAAAGGCAAACATCTCTGAAGAAGATCGTCTGATTTTTAATGTAAATACACTCAATAAACCAGTGTTTGTAAAATAAAAATAAAAAATAAATAAATGTATTTATTTACATTCTCTTTTATTATGTATTATAGTTTTTTTACATTATTTGCTAAAGTACATTTTCTTAATTATAAACACACAACAAATAAAATTTGTGTGGTTTTTGTGGAGCTGGAACAGATGAATAGCATTTTAATTCATATTAATGGAGAAACGTAATTTGATATATGCGCAGACTCAGTTACGAGCTCCATCACAGCACGATTTAAACTCGTAAGTCAAGGTTTTAATTCAACATAACCAAGCAAACAATGCCGGGTAGTATCTTAAGACTGGATTCTCAAAATCCCGCTTTCCAAGACTTTATTGAATTATTTGGAAAAGTGCACTCACCTACTGAAGAACAATTGCGAAGGAACTTCGAAGAGGTCTAATTTTCCTCTAATACAGGAGGTTATGCTGTATTTGGTGATGACCTAAATCTTAAAAGTCCTTGTTTATCTGCAGTAAATAAGTACAGGCTTGACCGGGAAGCCAGCCAAGACTATTATATTTCCAGCATCAATGTTTAATAAGGTGTAGTAGATGGTGTAAAACTGTTTTGGTAAGATGGAAAAGAGGGAGAACATTATCTTTAAATGGAACATCTCAGTATTAAAGGTCAGTTCCTTTATTTGTTTCCTAATTGCTGCGTAATTTAAAGACTGATGTAAACAGTCATTCAGAATGGTTTGGTGTGAAATGGTGCATTGATTTCTTAACAATGGTCATGGCGGGAATTAGAAATCATGTCTACAACGCAAATATATATATGATGGATGTTTTGTGTGTTTAAAGTGAGTGTCATTGGCTACAGACACTCACATTTCTTCTGGTAATTTTGAGACAATCCCTAACACTGCAGCTGCCAAAGCAAAAACACAAAGCTAAGCTGATAACACAACAGAAAGCTAACACAAACACAAAGCTAAGCGGCTGTATTCTGGCTTCATCATAACAAGTGTAGTTTAGTAAAGGTTGTGCTTGTAATTTGTTGTCTTCTTCCATTTTAGCCCCAAACTGTAACTGATGGCCAAATTTTGGTTGCCAAATATATATAATATTTGGGGCATCCCTACTATATATATATATATAATATTACCTGGTACTGAATTCTATATTATGAAGGTTCTACAAACTTTAAAATTGCTGTTCACACTCGCAAGTCTCATTCACAACCATTACCATCAACTGAAAGGTTCTTTACAGAACCCAAAAGCACTTCTGTGACTTTTCTGCTACTCAAAGAACCCACTCTGGCTCCTGTATTTTTAAAAGTGTAAGTGGAAAAAGGTGACTTGTCTAGTTAATACCACCTTAACACTGATTAAGCCACCCAACTGCTGAAACTTCATGTTCACTTTCCAGGTCACTGTATCAGGCAGCTGTTGCGGAATTTTGCATCGAATCCACCTCCAAAGCACAAACAACACAAACACATTACTCACATTTACACTCATCAGGTTACAAGATTTGTGGACGTTGCTGAGTTTAAAGTCATCTCTGCAAATAAATGAGCTGATCCATCATTAAACTTCTCATGGAAATGCAGAATTTGTGCCAACACTGCAGTTATTCAATATGCCTTTCACTGGCTTAACTTCAAAAAAATGAGCTCAGATCAATGGGCATTATGAGCCATTAGAGGACCTATTTTTGCCAGGTCATTCCCTGAGGTGGACCAGCTGTTTTCTGAGGTCAGGAACAGAAGGTTCTCGTTTGGTGCTTTTAAAGGTGTTTTAAAATATGGCTGTTCTTGCATGGCTGACAAACTGGAGGAGCTCAGCATCTTTCAGCTCAAAATCGAACTCTACCAACATCAGTGGTCCAGTGAGGCCGCAGGTTTAAGGCAGAATCTCATCGAGTCTGGACCTGGTGTTTAAAATGATGTTCCATTATGTGTGCGTGACTTACTCTTGATATCCTGCAGAACTTCTAATGAGAAACTTAACTTCTGAAATGATTTAGTGAGGAAAAGCAATTAACACCAGTCAACATTTAACATGACTTAATGCAAAGATTCTACTAACTTTTATTAAGATTAAAATTAATCTTAATCTTGTTAAGGTAACAACACCAGGCTTGTAGACCAAAAGAAATACAGAGACAACAAGTATTTAGCTTTAGCAAGGTGTTAGCTAGCTTGTGTTGCTAGCTGTTGCTGCTGCTAAATGAACTACAGTGGAACCTTGACTTACGAGTTAAATTTGTCCTGTGACTGAGCTTGTAACTCAATTAGCTTGTAAATCAAATAAAATTTCCCCTTAAATGAATTGAAATGCTATTAATACGTATTAATCCCCCAAAAACCTCACCCCTTTTTTGTAACATGTTTTTAAATAAGAAAAATGTACTTTAACAAATAATGTATAAAAACAATACATAATAAAAGAAAATGTAAACTGGGTTTATTAAGTGTATTTACCTAGAAGATCAGATGAAGATGCTGACAGAGGTAGAGGAGACTGGTGGAGGAGGTACACTATGCTACACTTTATCACTACACTTAACTGCTACTTTTTTCACTTCATGTAATCTTCATCTTCACTGACTTTTGCCATTTTCGCCACTTTCCTCACCTTCACTTGCAGGGTGTTTCAACAAAATCATGTCCAATGAAGTTTGTTTCTTCTTCCCTTCCAAAATGTTTTGAAAAACGAATTTGGCAACTGTTGTTACACAGCTCCAACGCTCAACCTCTTCTTCTCAGCACTGATCTTGGCACTCACTTTCTTAGGCCATGGTTAAAACTAAGGAATTTTTCAAAATAAACAAAAGCAACAGCGATGTGACAAAGATGCTTGCAAAGCAAGATAACCATGTGAACTGAACACTCACTGGGCTACCTAGTGGCAGGTGACGTAAGCTCGCTTGCTCGTGTCTCAGCTCGTATCACAGAGCAAAAAATCTATGAATATCTTGGAATATTCATGTGTTGATTTACTCGTATGTCAAGGTTCCACTGAATGTGTGATTATCCACAAACATTCACAAACAGGACAAGACAGCAAAATCGTTTCTCACCTATCGAGCAGGAATAGAGCAACATCCTCATCCCTTTTCATACAGTGTTCAGAGGTCACTCCACTGTCCAAACTCCTCACAAATGTTAACACGGGTGTTCACCCTGCCCCTCCCCTTCCCCCTGTCCTGTGCACAAGCACCAAGTGTTGCTGATCAGTTGGAATAATGTTGTGTTTCTCAGTCTGAGCCACTTTGTTTCCAGGGCTGAGTATAAACACAGGACTTCCCGTGTGAAAACAGAGCAGAGCGCTAGTGAACCGTGAGGAAACATTCGCTGAATTGTACAAAAAGTGAACTGAAATCACGTACAGAGCCTTTAATTCAACTGCATGAACATCAGAGATGCCCTGTCCTGGGCTTGGCTAGGATAAGCTGTAATGCCCTGCCCTGTGCCTGGTGAGGAGGTAGGGGACTACCCAGTCAAATTTGTAAAAAAAAAAACGAGTCTTACTCATGATTGTATTATCTGAAAATCTTTATTTCTTTTAAAAACCATACCTGACCACTGCTAATTGCCATATTTACATTTTGAACATTTACTTTTTTTAAAGACAAAGTGAACAAATCACCTCAAACTTGACACACTATCACCTGGACTGTAGGGACTTTAGCTCAGATGATGCAGAAAAAAACAAAACGAGAGGGGTTGGATGGATTTTCATGATTAAAATCAGATTTCGCGGTGGCAGCGCTGGGATATTAGATTAGAATGATGTTCGAGGCTTCTGTCATTGACTGTGCTGTTCATGACACCACTCTGCCTCTCATGTTTCACAGTCTTGGAAGTGACGGGTCTGGATGTCTGAAGCACAGGACCGGCCACAAAAGCTTTACTGTAGCTCACATGAAACAGTGACTCAAACAGAGGTGAAACTTGCACCAAAACAGGTTTTTGTCTGTAAATATGATTTTTAACAATCATACATACATTTTCAAAGAGATGGTTCTTTAAGGGTTCTTAATATACAGAACTATAAACAAGAAACAGAACCAAGATAGTCCTTTCATGATAAAAGGATTCTTCAGACTGATGTTGAATGTGCTGTAAATGGTTCTATGTAGCAAAAAAAAAAAGGTTCCTCTATTATTACAAGCTTGAAATCAAAACTACAGCAGAACCCTTTTGGGGGATACATTTGGTGGAACCATTTTCATAAAGGTTCTGTATAGAACCATCTACAACACTTTCCTTGTCAATCTCAAGAACCCTTTCACCATGGAGAGAACCCTTTATCCACGAGAAGGGTTCATCGAATGTTCATGGTTCTTCATAGAACCATTTTCTTTACCCTTGAAGAACCATCATTTTTAAGAGTGTACCTGAGCTTTTTTGAATGAAGAGAAATGTTAAAAGATGACACCAATTAACATGATGTTTATTATGCAAAAATAAGGATGCACGATTATACTGGCAGACGATATATTTACCGATAAATTGTAAAACTGAATTAATGATATAGTGAAAATATGACTAATTCCACCCTAATTTTTTAAGGAATTTTCCTTCTTCTGGCCACTCTGATTCCCTGTAATAGCTGCTGATGTTGCATAAATTGTACAACATTATTTACAGTAAAACAGCTCAAATATTGCTGTGATTTCAGTATCAGCCACAGTCAGCTGTTATAAAGTCATTGTAGTCGACCTTATGGATCTCCATTTTAATTGCATTGTCTTTCCACTACTTTACGACAGCATCTCATGACTTAACTACGTATTTGTCAACAGTGCAGCCTTTTCACATCAGCATTAAAGTGAAACAAAGAAGACAGAGCTGTGAGAGACCCTCAGGTACGTAAAAAGAAATAAAGAAAGCAAGTGATAGAAGAAGAAAAGCAAGTACGCAAAGTTAAAAGGGCTTGCTGGCAAGGATACGGCAGCGTGGCAGCAGAACAATGACAGGAAGAGACGGAAAGAGCTCGAATAAAGGGAGAACAAAAGATGGGAAGATTGGGAGATGAAGGGAGGAGAAAATGAGCAAACGAAAAGGAGAGCGGAGGGTTTGAAGCATGCAGAGATGGATTGGGTGTAACGGCGGGACGATGGGATGGCGGACTGCCAGGGGGTGTAGCTGCATGGCCAGCACATTTCAAACAACCACAGTGAGGAGGAATTAAGAGCCACCTCCTCGGTACACTCACCCTCTCCATCACTGCAAACACAGGCCAAGAGGTAGCTGATGTGCATATTTATTCAACAGCATTTGCTCATGCTTTCCATAAATAAGGCTCCACTGAAAGGTAACGGTAGTCATGAGGAAGGTCATGTTGAACGATGATGATGTTATTAAATGTTAAAAGGATAAATACAGGGTGTCCCGTTTGCTTCTATACACAAACAACTGAACTTTAATACTAATGATCTGGTGATGAAATGGTGATTAAATCAACTTCAGTCAGTGTGAAAAAGACCAACATGCAGGTAGACGGGTGTTAATGTCTGATGACTAATATCCGTGGCTGTAGGAGTGGAGGCCGGCGCCCATCCAGCTGTCTGCATCAGTCACCTACTGCTACAGTGAGACATTAGAGTCCTCAGTTATCCTCATGGACACAGCACTGGACCTTGGTTATTACACCCTGAGAACTGTGCAGAGATCTGTGTATAATGTATCAGTGCACAGTACAGGAGGAAGTGTTGATGGTGTTTTGATTCAGAAGACACACAGCAGGTCTCCATACAGACCACATCCCCTCCTGATCAGGAGAAAAGACCTGCATGCTGGACATTTTCACCACATCTTCATTAGTTTTAAAGTTATTCTGTATTGTTTGGGTAAAGGAGCCCAAAGGAAAGCTGAACTATTGAGAAAGATATAAAAAGACATTTTTCAATCTAATCTCCATCACACCATCACTTCCTGTCTTTGAGTTAACAGCTTTGGGTGAAATAACTGTCTTTGGAGGCTACATGCTACCATTATGTCAGATAGAGATTAGCCTGAAAGTACTCATTTAGTATTTACATGCTCTGGTGGATGCAGTGCACAGTCACAGGTGATGTCTCCAGACATTAATCCATCTTCAGTCTGGTTCCATTCACTGCATGTGTAGTGCATCGCGGTCTCGAGTCGGGTTCTAGCGCATCTTCAACGGCGGGATGCCACGCTGCTCCTGACGGACGAGTTCGCTGCTCGTTCTCTCTCTTTGGCGACCTCCATCTCAATCTTAGCCTGGATCTTCTCCCAGTCCACCTCCACCTACACAAACACATGTGCATCATAAGTCTGAGGACGAGCAAGGCTTAGAAAGGTTACACTTCAAAGCACACTAATGATTACCTGAGTGATAATTACATCACTAATGTATCACTGTGGTCATGTTTTCTTTTTAGTAACATGTTTACAACAAGCACTGCATTAAGAACGTTCTCAGCGTTGTGGACGTCATGGTCTCTTCACCTGCTGCCTTCTGGTAGAAGATACCGCAGCATCCGGACACTTGCTGCTAGACTGTAATGTAATGTGTCTTAGTCTATTTAGACAAGCAGTGTTTTGTAGTTATTGTGTGTCTCCATTATAAATATCTCAAGGGTCCCGAGTGGCTCAATGGACAATGGATCACAAGTTCGAATCTCGATTAATGCTGGGACCTCGAGAGAGCAGAATTGGCCGTGCTCTCTCTTTGGGTGGGCAAGATAGAGACGCCGAATTGACTCTGGCGTCTGCCGGGCGATCCATCAGTACCAGGGATTTGCACTTTCCTCCAAGTGCGCTAGCTGCCCGGCGGCGATGTATCGCCAGCAGTTTGGAAAAAAAGGGCTTGACATCACTCGTGTCTGCCTCCTCCCAAGAGAGTCAGGGACGAGTGATAGAAAGAGTTGATAAAAGGGGCGGAGTTAAGTGGCCACTAAAATACATTAGGAAAAAATCAGGGGTAAAATAAAAATTATTTAAAATAAATGTAAAATAACAATTAAATATTATTAAAAATCTCGCCACATCACTACTACCATGTATTGTCAGGCATCTGCCAGCCGATACATCAGAGATGGGGATCCTGCGCGTTCTGACTTCACATGCATCAGCGGAGTTAGAAAGAGGAATATCACAACTAAATGTTTCTTTTAAGCCAGGCGTGTCCAACTGCAGTCCTGGAGGGCTGGATTGCTACACGGGTTGGTGATTTCTCTGCTCTGACACTACAATTAAACCTGCTGAGCTGAATCAGGTGCGTTTGATCAGGAAAATTACCAAACTGTGCAGGAATCCGGCCTCCGGACTGGGTTTGTACCCCCATTTTAAGCTCTGATGCTTACTGCTCAGCATCCTTTTATCCACACTGCCTCCAGCAGGCTGTACCACTATCTAGATGATGCTGTTGTAGAGGAGTAATAAAGAAATGTAACATTTCCTCACGCCTGAACAAGCTGACTTCCACTGTACCTGCTAGTCATGTGTTCTTATGATTATTCTTTGTTGCTGTGAATTAGCTGGAGCGTTTCAAAGTGCTACACTGGAGGATGAAATCAAGCACTGGCTGTATTCCCATTTGATGAAAAGCTTTCCTATCACAGGCTTGCAATCAGTGTGTCATGTTACGCTCTCGCACTCGGTTTCTTTTCAGGGGAAGCTAAAATCCCTGCGTCCTAATGCTTCTAACGTTATTATTAAACAGCTCAATGCAATCAAATGGATATTACACTTGTGCACTGTAAACTGTGGTGTTAATGTTATGGCTGATCAGTGTAGGGAGTTTATTATGACATCATACCATATACACCAGATGGAGAAAAGTATTGGGACACCTGCTCATTCATTTTCTCTACTGTCCAAGGCTTTCTACCACATTCTGGAGCACTGCTGTGAGGATTTGGTTGTATTCAGCCACAAGAGGGTTAGTGAGGTCAGGATGCTGGATGACCACCACCTCAAATCCTCCCAAAAGTACAGGATGGAGCTCGTTTTTATACACTTCTAGCTCACCTGGCATTAGACATGGTGCCAACAGGTCCTATTGTATTGGCATTTCTTCTCTACAGGGACTAGACAAACTTTGTGTGTGCATTTGGACATCTGTGCCAACTTAAAGTAGCTGAATGCATTTACTACAAGTACTGTTCACAAACTTTTGGACACATAGTGTAAACCATTCCTACTGATACCAGCATGGACAGCAAAGAAAACTAATTTAAAAACATGAACATGCTCTCTTACCCCTTCAGAGTACTGCAGGAACCTCTTGTTGGTCTCTTTTTTGCCAAAGTCTTGCAGAAACTTCTGTCTGTGAGCAAGGACGGTGTCCACGTGGGTTTTGTGCTTCACTGCCAGTTCCAGAGCTCTGAGGAGACAGCAGTGTGAGCCAGGAATAGGAGCTTCTACACACACACAAGCGCACACACACTCACACACAACGCTGACCTGTCCCAGTTGTAGAGGTTAATGTGGATCTGAATGGCCTGGTATGTAAGGCCTGCCTGTAGGAGTGTCGCTTCAGCCTCTTGCACATGTCCACTGAAGAGCAGCATGTGGGCCAGAGATGTTTCCTTAGAGGGCAAATCCTTAATGAAGTTTATGTACTGCACCTTATCCACCTACAGAGAAAGAAAGAGGACTGTAGGCACGCTATTTAAAAGCAACTCAGAACAACACAGTGGACAGGACTGAAGTCCTACCTCTCCAATGGCTGCGTAGGCCACCTCAGCTGTGGTAAGCTCCCTATTAGCCATGGCCATGCCAGCCAGACATGCCCACAGGGTCTGATCCTGTAGGAGTTACAGAAAGGAGACATCAGTTTGGGAACTAACAGCAACACACTGTTCAGCTGATATGCATGTGGAGTCAATCAATCAATTGATCAATGAATTAATCAATTAAATCAATCAACGGAATGACCAAGCGTCCAACCAATCAAGCAAATAACCAACCAACAAACGAATCAATCAACCGACCAACCAACCAACCAACTGACCAATCAATCAACCAACCAACAAATCAATTAATGCAATCAACCAACCAATAAACCGACCAACCAACCGTTCAACCAACTGATCAACTGACAAACCAAACAACCAACCAACCAACCAACCGACCAACCAACCAACCAACCAACCGACCAATCAATCAACCAACCAACTGACCAATCAATCAACCAACCAATGAATCAATTAATGCAATCAACCAACCAACCAACCAATCAACCGACCAACCAACCGTTCAACCAACCATTCAACCGACTAACCAAACAACCAACCAACCAATCAACCAACCAACCAATCAACCAACCAACCAACCGATCAACCAACCAATCAATCAACCAACCAATCAATCAATGAAAATTTGATTTATATAACACTTTTCATACAAATCCAATTGAAATTCAGTGTTTTACTGACAGCAAAAGGAAAATACAGTTAATAAATGAAAGCAGACAATATAAACAATAAAAAATATCTAAACAATAAAATACAAACAATAAAAATTAATTTAAACATAAAATGAAAACATAAACAGTAACAGTGTGGAATGAAAATCAATGTGACGGAGGTCAAATTCTGTTATGTGCAAATTACATTGGCCATAAAGTTGAATCTAATCTAACATTTGCACATTTGACTATAAAAACTGCTACTAAACACGCTGTAGGCTGGGACTTTCCTTCCCACACTAGATTCCACACTGGTCCTGCAGGAACGTTGTTTCATTTCAATACGTATTGTTTTGTCGCTGGAGGTCGCCTGCACTGTAAATTGGCCTTAAAGTGTTCAAGCCCTCTCGCTCACAGGGTCAGTATGTAAAGGAGCTGGTCAGGCAGGATGCAGTATAACCCCTGCCGTGAGGAGCGAGCGCTATTTTCTCCACATTAACTCCTCCATTATGGAGGGCAGGGTTGGGGTTAAGGCCAAGTCTCCAGTGGAAAGTCTGCATCAAGCCTCTTGTTCAGTTTACATTCCATCCAATGCAACAATAACAAAAGGCATGTTTAGGGGGTCCAGTAAGAGTATAGAAAGGCCCTAAAAAGCCTTAACGATGGCTGATGCACACTGGCTCTGTAAATAAACTGCAGCATCTTTAAGCTGTGTATCTTAGTGGTTAAAAAAGAAGATTGTAGAGGAGACCGTAACCGTAACAGTGGGCGCACAGAGGCGCCTTAGTGAACAAGCGGGACGTCCCGTCGTGAGAGTGGTTGTAATAAGGACAGTATGGTCATTAGTCTGGCGTCTCCACAGGGACAAGGGTCTCATTAGGCTCAGGTCCTGTCCCCATACGAGCCTGGTTAGTGTAGCACTGCGGGGGTACACAGATGGGTCAACAGGAGGGAGGGAAAGTCAGACACAGCGAAGGAAGATCTGTGCAATGTCGGGACATCTGGCCTAGAGACAGTTCAGTGGTCTCCCCTGTCATTAAACCACTAATACATTTACATTCACAACCAGCGGTCAATAAACCTGCACGACGTTGCAGTTAAATTTATAAGAACTGACAAAAATGTCTGTATAAAAACGAAAAATGTTAAAGTGCCTTTATTTGTTTTAACCCGTTAACATCATCACCAAGAAAGAATGTTTTAATAATAATAATAAATTAAGAATAATTTACTTTTTTTTTGTTTTGCCCATTTCTCGTAACCTATCCCCTTGTAGTAATTGACAATTAACCCATCCTGTCCACTAGGGGGCTCTCCCCAGCACTTTGCAATGCCCCTGACTCTAGGAGGGTGAAGACAAGCACAAGCCTCCTCTGTTGCGTGTGATGCAGCCACCACCTCTTTTCACCCTACTGCTGATACACCGTCACTGGGGAGCCAACACGCTCGGAGGAAAGCGCAGGATTCCCAGCTCTGAATGGACCAATCAGTAGACACCTGAGCCAGCAGACATTACAATGTGAGAGTGATGGAGAGAGAGAGAGAGAGAGAGCACCATCTAACCACCCAGAGAGAGCACTGCCAATTTTTGCTCTCTTGGGCTCCGACTGTTGGTGGCAAACATCATGACCGGCATTCAAAATTGCGATCCTCTGGTCAAAGTGTCAACATCTTATCCTGCTGAACCACTCGGGAACCCGGAGCAATAATAAAACAGTCAATGTTTATTTTCTTAAATGGTTTGTTTAAATGAACAATTTGAACATATTTACCAATTCATGGCAAAAAACGTAAACTACAACACAAAAAATGCACAAAAAGATGCTAACGTTCACTTTTTTCCCTCATCTGTGTGGAGGTGCAACAGTACTAATGGTATTTGATCCAGTTTCGCCGTGTGGTGGCTACATAGCTGCTCGTTTGCATCCCTACAAGAAAATGTCGCATTTCTGATCTCTACTGGATATTTTTTTAGCTTAACATACCTCTACCGATTGGTAGAGATGGCACAATCACAAACCAAATGAGCAGAATGTTAAAGGGATAAGGTTGACACAGTTTGAATAGAAATTTACTATAAACCATATTGATCAACATTAAGCTTGAAATATGTCACTTTATGTGTAACGAACACTTACCTTTTTTAAAAATTTAACCCAATGCTGTAATGGCTATTCAACCCACCCATTCACTAGGAATCACTTGAAGTGTCCTTGACTCTACGAGAGTGAAGACTAGCATAGGCTAGTATGATGAATGTGAAGTCAGGCTCCGCCTCTTTTCCAGTTGCTGTCATCATCAGCCAATGAGCGCGGACGAAATGGAAAGATCCCCAATTCTGATACATCAGCTAACAGACACCTGAGCACAGCCAGTTTCAATTTGGGACATGGAACTCTTTTTGGTAATTTTCTCTGTTTTCCTGAGCTCCCCTCTAATTTTGGTAAAAGCTGTTCTCAGCATCCACACTTCTCTTGCATACCTTGCAAACCATTATCAGTTATCTTTCTCTTACTTCTGCTTTTTTTGCTCAACTCTCCTTTCACTTCTCCTTTCATTTCTCATTCGTTTTCTGGTGACGCACAGCTGTGTACCAGCCAATCACAGCAGCAGAGCTCAACACATTATTCATGAGCCCACCATAAAAGGGAAAGAGGCTTGTTTCAGGAAGGAAATCCACATGTGGGCATTTTCCTCTCTGACCAAAATCACATACCTTCTGTATGAACATCAAAGAACAATTCAAAGTGAGTAGAATGAGCAAAAAATGATATTGGCCGACACTGGACTGTTACATATTTATGTTTATACTGATTGGCTCGTGTACATCATGTTTAGTGTGACCGCTCTGTCATAAGCACATACTCCTTCTCTTCCATCCTGCAGCATCCAAGGTTATTCAGACCACACAATCACTTCCTATAGTCTCACTTAAGAGTGTTCATGCACTCGGTTTAACAAACAGAAACAGCACAGCTACTAAAGCAAACATTCTTGCACCACTCCTCAGCTAAAAGTGGGCCTGGAGCAGCTTTTAATCCAATCTGAAAGGATCTCCACAACTGCAGCCATTAGTCAGCATTAAGTCACCGCCCTGTGGCTCATGTCACAGTGGTCCCAGCTGCCGGCCTCACGCAGTAAAACTCAGTCACCCCTGACCACCGTTTTAACTCTGGGCTAACTTTTAACCAGCTCGCTCACAGCCAGGCCACTCTCCATCACTGCGCTCACTCCCTGTCCGGGAAAAGCCACGCAGCATTTACCAGAAATAAAGAACCACCCCCCGAGCAGTCATACCCCAATCAACCCCCTTTCCCCCCAGTCAACCCCCTACATCCACAACCAACACCCAGGATGTACTGGAGCCCTCTGGGGTCTGTGGTTAAAGCATCACAAAGCTGGAAGTAAACACGGCTGCGTTTCTGTGCATTAAGTGCAGGGCGGAGGTTGGGTGAGTACCGTAAATGGTGTCACACTAGCTAATTAGAAACAAATTCAAAAACCACCGGCACCACCTCGTAAACCCTCCCTGCTGCACCATCGGACCAACCAGCCGAGGTTCTTATAGAACCATTAAAACAGTACAAACATTACCAGCAACAAAAGCAATAACTAACCCCACGGCTATACAGCCAGACACGATGCCAGCGTCAGACACGGATCCACAGCGGTGGGCATTTCTATGAAAGCATAATGATAGAACGAGCTACTAAATCAATCAGGAGCAATCTATTTACACAAGATTTACTACTCAGCGCCCTTGTAATTTTACATTTATTACAGCTTTACAGTCTGATCTGTGCTGAGATTTATAGAAGGAAAGCAACAGAACGGGAGAAAAAGAATCAGCACAAGTGGCATGCCGAGACAGAGAGAAGGCATAAATTATAAGTTAATAATAGTGAGGAGAGAGAGAGAGAGAGAGAGAGAGAGAGAGAGAGGACAGCCACATTCTGAATATCAACAGTCCTGAACCAGAAACAATGCCACCAGACAAAAGTATGATCACCTTCCTTATTTAAGGTGGTAGTAACTTCAGGCTCCTGCAGGTGGCGCTGTCTGAGGATGATGAGGCTATAAATACCTGCAGGGTGTGAGATGTAGAAGAGGTGGTACAGTGCAGTGAATGTCTCAGATATTAATGATAAAGGAGTGACTGTATTTGGGGGTTAAAGGTCAGAGTGTGAAGGAAGTAGCTGAATGTGCAGGTGTATGAAGTGTACGGTCATACAGGTCTACCAGCAGTGCTAACAATGCCAGTCTACAGGACATTCTCCTCAGAACTGTGGTGGACAGACTGCATATCATGACTTTCAATTCATATAGTGCCTTTATGATGCCTCACATGTGGGGGGGGGGGATGATGGAGAAGAGAGAATAGATCTGAGGAGGATAGTCTCAGAGGGATTAAGGTCAGGTGTCCGGGGTCCATGGCACTGAAGGATTTGCCCCCCTGCAGTGATGAGTTTGAACTTGGGGAACAATCAAAATCAAATAAGCTGGTACCAGACTCATCAACCCAATCATCTGCTAGGACTCTCCAAATCACTTCACTCGAGGAGGGTGAAGACTAGCGCACTCTCATTAACACTTTGATACATGTGAAGTCAGCCACCGCCTCTGTCAATACATCAGTCAACAAGCTCAGTGGAAAGGATCCACAGCTCTGATACATCAGCTAACAGACACCCGAGCCAGCGAATGTTACATTTGCGATGGGTAGAGAGCGCCACCTACCCACCCAGAGAGAGACCAGTATTATTTTAAGTATTAAGTATTATTTTCTAACATTGTTGTGTATTTGACTTATGAAAATGTCAGTAGTTCCCAATACATTTAAAATATTCCTGTATGTGTTTTGTAAGGTCAGTACTTTCAGCAGTCTTCATTTAGATAGTGTGTGTGGGGCCAGTCCATCAGCGTCCATGTAAGCAAATGAGCAGTAGAAAACACTGTGCATGTGCAACACACTTTCAATGATGAGCTGCAGGGTATGCTAAAGCTGGCCCCATGCTGGGAGCAGCCAATAAAAAATGAAAGATTTGCATACGTGAGCTTATGTGAATATCGTTTACGGTATATCAGGGTTGCTACGCAGCTCGTCACTGAAACATCACAGTAACTGTTAGCAGCTGCTAGCGAGGCAATATAATGAATCACATCAAAAATTTAATTAAAGTGAACAGTTAGATACACACAGTCATCTTACCTCAGCTAAAGCTGTGTTTCCTTTATTCATGACTGGAGTGGATTGTATTTAAGTTCCTTTGGTCACGAAAGTAAAGGCAACAGAATACCACTGGTAAGTAAGTCTTCTGACAGGGGATGCATCTCACTGCAGGGGTGCTGAATTCGGCACAACACCGGATTATGATTTTTGGAATTTCATTGATGAGGTGCATTTGTGCTTGAATTAACTGAGCAAGTAGGTTTGTGTGTAGTTTCACTGATGAGTGGGATGCTGCCCAGAGTTTACTGTGCCCCACCTGGCTTTCTATTCTAGTGATGCCACTGTAGATATATATATATATATAAACACACACACACACACACACATCCCGCTTACACTACTGAAATATTTATATATACATTTTTGCTGGCCAAATCCAACTGGGACCCACATATCCTATACTGTTTCCCACACACATCATTGTCCTGTGGTTCATTTAAACACTCGGACAAACAAAAGGAGTGAGTCACTTTTCTCTGTGTGTGTTCACATCTATATGTGTGTGAGAATCTCACAGTAAAATTTAAATTACGTGGGACTTTCCCAGGCTCGCAAACGCCCAGCCATGTGGCTCTTGGTGCTGCTGTCCAGTGTCTTGCCTGTCTCCCCTTACAGCTCACAATGTGCAAGCAATTTAGCCCACACTAATGACACAATTAATTCTAAATCATTAGCCCTGGGCCATGCTAAAACAGATCCCCCAGGTCTCTAATGTATCCCAGCGTTTCACTGTGTCACATCACTCTCTCTGTAACTACTGTACACTACTCTGACCATTCGCCACTTTCCCACCAGAAGATGAACAGGACATGTGCATGCTGCTGGACCTGATGGTGACTCATCTTCCCATGGTCCATTGTTTTTAAGCTAATTGTAAATTCATATTTTCCTCAAACAGAGATAAGGGTATGTTGTTAAGTAGCATCATTTTCTCATTTCTGAAACTGGTTAACTGTCTGGGGTCGACCGGTGTGACTGGATATCACTGGATGTTTCTATTAATATCTTTGTGATAATACAGCACATATATGTTGTTATACCATCGCCATTACACCATTACAATACTATTACCCCTGGTGTATTACCATCTGCCATTACCACCACTGTATTACCATCTGCCATTACCACCGGTGTATTACCATGTGCCATTACCACCGGTGTATTACCATCTGCCATTACCACATGTGTATTTCCATCTGCCATTACCACCACTGTATTACCATCTGCCATTACCATCAAGGTATTACCATCTGCCATTAGCACCAGTGTATTACCACCGGTATATTACAATCTGCCATTACCACATGTGTATTTCCATCTGCCATTACCATCAGTGTATTACCATCTGCCACTACCACCAGTGTATTACCATCTGCCATTACCATCAAGGTATTACCATCTGCCATTAGCACCAGTATATTACCACCAGTGTATTACCATCTGCCATTACCATCAGTGTATTACCATCTGTCATTACCACCAGTGTATTACCATCTGTCATTACCACCAGTGTATTACTCTCTGCAATTACCATCAGTGTATTACCATCTGCCATTAGCACCAGTATATTAACACCAGTGTATTACCATCTGCCATTACCATTAGTGTATTACCATCTGTCATTACCACCAGTGTATTACTCTCTGCAATTACCATCAGTGTATTACCATCTGTCATTACCACCAGTGTATTACTCTCTGCAATTACCATCAGTGTATTACCATCTGTCATTACCACCAGGGTATTAACATCTGCCATTACCACCAGTGTATTACTATCTGCCATTACCACCAGTGTATTACTCTCTGCAATTACCATCAGTGTATTACCATCTGTCATTACCACTAGGGTATTACTCTCTGCAATTACCATCAATGTATTACCATCTGCCATTACCACCGGTGTGTTACGATCTGCCATTACCACCGGTGTATTACCATGTGCCATTACCACCGGTGTATTACCATGTGCCATTACCACCAGTGTATTACCACTGCCATTACCATCAGTGTATTACCATCTGCCATTACCACCAGTGTATTAACATCTGCCATTACCACCAGTGAATTACCATCTGCCATTACCACCAGTGTATTAACATCTGCCATTACCACCAGTGAATTACCATCTGCCATTACCATCAGTGTTTTTCCATCTGCCATTACCACCAGTGAATTTCCATCTGCCATTACCATCGGTGTATTTCCATCTGCCATTACCATCGGTGTATTACCATCTGCCATTACCACCAGTGTATTAACATCTGCCATTACCACCTGTGAATTACCATCTGCCATTACCATCAGTGTTTTTCCATCTGCCATTACCACCGGTGAATTTCCATCTGCCATTACCGCCGGTGTATTACCATCTGCCATTACCACCAGTGTATTACCATCTGCCATTACAATCGGTGTATTACCATCTGCCATTACCACCCGTGTATTACCATCTGCCATTACAATCGGTGTATTACCATCTGCCATTACCACCAGGGTATTATAATCTGCCATTACCACTGCTGTATTACCATCTGCCATTACCACCAGTGTATTACAATCTGCCATTACCACCGGTGTATTACCATCTGCCATTACCACCGGTGTATTACCATCTGCCATTACAACCAGTGTATTATCATCTGCTATTACCATCGGTGTATTACCATCTGCCATTACCACCAGTGTATTATCATCTGCTATTACCATCGGTGTATTACCATCTGCCATTACCACCAGGGTATTATAATCTGCCATTACCACTGCTGTATTACCATCTGCCATTACCACCAGGGTATTACAATCTGCCATTACCACTGGTGTATTACCATCTGCCATTACCACTGGTGTATTACCATCTGCCATTACCACCGGTGTATTACCATCTGCCATTACCACCAGTGTATTACCATCTGTCATTACCATCAGTGTATTACCATCTGTCATTACCATCAGTGTATTACTCTCTTCCAATACCACCAGTGTATTACCATCTGCCACTACCACCAGTGTATTACCATCTGCCACTACCACCAGTGTATTACCATCTGTCATTACCATCAGTGTATTACCATCTGTCATTACCATCAGTGTATTACCATCTGTCATTACCATCAGTGTATTACTCTCTTCAAATACCACCAGTGTATTACCATCTGCCACTACCACCAGTGTATTACCATCTGCCACTACCACCAGTGTATTACCATCTGCCATTACCATCAGTGTATTACCATCTGGCATCACCACCAGTGTATTACCACCGCTATCATTATTACACCTAAAAGTAATTACAACTATTTGAAATATTTCACCATTTCAGTTTGAAATGATAACAAATCAGTGTGTGTTGCGCTGGTACAAGTGGATCAGACACAGCAGAGCTGTTGCAGACACAGAGTTGCTAAATGCTATGTCCAACTTGTTGGTACTTGTTGGCTTGATATTTTTATTTAGTAGACAATAATTCACCACCCAAATAATACCTGCTCTGTGGTGGTCCTCTGGGTTCCTGCCCACTGAAGAACAGGATAAATGGAGGCTAATAAACTATACAGACACACAGTCTAGATGAGTATACAGACAATGAGTGTAGATACAAGGAGGCAGTTTTAATGTTGTGGCTGAAATAAGTTGTCCCACCCTGTGCCAGGCAGAGCAGGCTGGTGTACCTTGGCAAAGCGGCAGAGACGGAGGGCATCCTCCCAGCGGGCAGTGCTGGTGTACTCGTGCAGCATGGCAGGGTAGGGAGACACGCTACTGTAGACCAGAGAGCCGTCAGCCCGCCGCACCGTCACCTGAGTGCCCACATAGTTCAGGAAGTGTGGTGTGCGGCTGAACTCACTGCAGGAGGACATGCAAGACGTATTAAAGACAGCAAAGTGAATTAGGAGCCGAGAGATTTGTATGAACATTTCACAAATTCAATTAAAATCCATTATGATATCTTAGTAACGACATACTAATGCATCCTAACGTTCAGTTGTCTTCATCATTTAATTCAAAAGTCTATTAAATTCTCATTTATTTATTCATTACATTTAAAGTGACATTTTAAGACTTTTTAGTTTTAATGTTGAAACTGTTTGAATAGTCATTTACTCAAACTTTTCCATTCTGTCCTAACTTTGTCTGATTTGGGCCACAATGTTCCATTTATGTGATTGGGGGTCGTTTGGAGTGTGAATATGACACGAGTGTAAAACCACATTTATATGTGTGTGTGTGTGTGTGTGTGTGTGTGTGTGTGTTACCTGCCATCCTTGGTGAAGAGCGTTTTGGGTAGCAGGTCCTTGTCTACAAACATAGCACTGGGATAGTACCACACAGCAAACTGGTTGTCTTGGAATCCACACAGGATGTTAGCGGAGTCATTCCAGGCCATAGTGTGAACCATAGTGCCTAAAAAAGCCCAAAAGAGGGTTACTGAACATATACAACATAACTAATGCTGACTAGAGGCCTTTCACTGCATTATACATGTATGGAAAGCTGGAAGAAGGTCTAATCTTCATTTCTACAGCACTTTCCTAGACACTCATACACATTTGGGACATTACAGCCACCTCAACCACCACCCATGATCAGCAGCACCAGCACACATTAGCTATGAGAGCAGTGACCCAGCTTATGAAGATGGAGATGATTGGGAGTGGGCAGGACATCAGAGGAAATGGAGACATTTATACAGTACAGTGTCCCCATCACTGCAGTGGAGCATTGGGATCCACACAGAACACAGGAACAGCGCCTCCTATTTTCCTGAGCCAGACCACTTCCAGTCACACAAGCTTTTCCTTGGAGGTCTCCCATCCAAGTACTAACCAGACCCAGACCTGCTTAGCGTCAGTGGACTTACGTTATGTTGTGCAGGTTCTGGTACTGTAATACGACTGGTTTGGAGTATCTCTGACCTCTGGTGTCCTTTCGGTCAGACAATGATCTCCAGATTCTTGGAATAAGAGATTGTGAAACATGCTGGGAAAGCAAGTCAGATGTGCAGCAGACCCACCTCATAACTTACAGGACTTAAAAGATCTGCTGCTAACACCTTTGGTGCCAGATACTACAGGACAGCATCAGGAAATGCCCCAGGAGTAAGGCACAACTTCATATTAAGCATAACATTGGTCAATGTTTTGCCACAACAGATAACAATAACATCTAATCATTTTTACAACACTATTTACAAAGTCTAGTGTTTGTCTCAGACAAAAGAAAAAGTCTCACCATGGCACTTTTCCAGGCAGTCAGCCACACAGTGGGTTTGTGCTTGTGCACAGGACGGGGGGAAGGGGAGGAGCTATATGCTGTAGGAGCTACAAGGTGGAATTTACTAATGTTCTCTTCAGCATAACATCATGGCATCTGTCTGTACATCACTGGGGGCTTCAGAAAGGAGGGTATATTTGTTTTGCTGTTGAATTCTAGTATAAACAACCGTTCTCCCGAATCAGTGACTGTACCTTTAACTTTGACATCCCTACATAAAACTAGAAATACTTTAATAATCCATAATACATTTACAGCTTTCAACAGTCTCTGTCCTGGATTATCTTTGTAGCTAAAAGTATGACCCAAAGTTACTCAGGCCTGTTTTCATTCATTTACCAATCTTGTGCATGCTGTGCTCTCTGCCCAGCCTCCGCGCTGATGCCAGGTAAAGGTCACGGTTCTTGTCGATCAAGGCGATCTTCCTGTCACTAGAGGGCCCACACTGGTCAAGAGCAATTTCCATCACCTCCATCTGAGAGAGAGAGACAGGGTCGGGAAGAGATAAAGAAGCAGAGAGAGAGAAAGCACATGAGCAAGTCCATTCGAGGAGATTTATATACACAAATATAACCTTTCATTCCTGTAAAATTAACGAGGCACAGAACTGGATTTTGAGTAAAAGAGAAAAGTGTATAAATGAGTCAATCGTTCATTGAGTGCTAGCATCCTAACAGGTGCTTTAAATAAGCATTCACACTACAGCTGAAATGGAAAGATGAAGCACGCAGATAACAGCCCGTATTTCTGCAAAGACAGCCTTCTGACTTGTGCCTCTTTAGGCAAAATAAGCTTTGGAAGCAGCCTCTGACTGCCAGAGTGTTGTGATATGTACCCAGACAGCCGTGCTGTGTGCGATATGCTGGGTGACGGTGTGTGAAATGGACACTGGGCGTAACACGGTGCCATCGCCAACCACTTGCCGAGCAATTTTACACACCACTCCAAAGTGCTGCATAGCAGCTAATCCTCCAATTGGTTCAGGGACAGGACTCTATTAATGCATATCTAATGGGACATTCCTGCAGAGCAGGGCAGGCTGCGGAAGCCTGCTTTGGGTTAAATGCAGAGTGTCATACTCAGATGACTTCGGACAGCCGCCTCCCTGCTCACATAGGCCGATTCAGAGCCTTTGTTATGCAGCCGATGTTTAAAGACGGAGCATCTCCTCATGCAGTCCTGCATGAGAAATAAGAAGAGCGATGGAAGGAAGAACCAACTCTTTCACCACAGTGCCACACACAGGGATTTGACCTTTATCCCAGCCCTATAGTGAACAAACACTCACCAGGGGACACATGCCTGGAGTGGTGGGCCATCATTTGCAGTAGCTGGGCAACAGTTGGAGGTTATGCCTGATTCACACTACACGAATTTAGTCCAGTTTTTCAGTCGCCGACCAGTTTTTCGTGGATTGCTCTGATCGGAGGCGAGTCGGGGAAGACTCGAGGCTCGCTCGGTCATGTAGTGTGAACTCCTGAAAGACGCTTGCCGAGTCATCGCCGACTGAGCGCCGACCAGACGCTGAAACCTGGGAGATATCTGACATTCTAAATGTCTGCGATGAGAGTGTCAACAGCAGTAACTACATACAACCAATATGATATCGTAGAGAGAGAACTGTAACAGTACTGCTGGCTCATAGCCAGCGTGCTGTATTGCACACTCATAGCCAGCATGCCAGCTGGACTGTTCTGTTCTCGGGACAAAAACGTAATTTTTGGAGACCAGAAAGGAGTCTGCAATGGAAAATCGTGTAGTTTGTGACCCCGTGTTGCCGACCAGTCATGTAGTGTGAAAATCACAACAACTGAAAGACTTGCAATTACAGCTCAGACATACAGTGTGAACGGCACAATGACCAACGACTCAAAAGAGTTGTGTAGTGTGAACCTGGCATTAGGTGCCACTGCAAATAACTATAATAACTTATAACTTAATTTTTTTAATGGAATTAGTTATTACTTTCTGGAAAAAAGTAAAAGTAAAAAAAAAATACTTCTGCATTACTCAACTAGAAAAAGTTCATTTGGGTTCATAATTTCACTCCAAAAGGTCATGTGACACATTTCAAGTCTGTTTTGTTTTAATGTGGATGCTGGTTGAATAGTAATTTACTCAGAATTTCATGAGTCACACAATAAAAAAAGGATTGAAATACAGTGGTAACCCTACTTACGAGCATTCCTACTAACGAGTATTTCAGGTAATGAGTCGAGATCTCAGAATATTTTTGTTCCAGGTAACACTTTTCATTTTCATTTTACATAGATTGAAAGAACAAGTGATGGAAAACGACAGAAACACAGTGAAAGTGATCGTGAAAGTGAAAGTGACCTGTCGCCAGTTTCCATTACTGACTGGAGAAGAAGATGCGATCGTAGATCCCCTACGATGCTGGCGGTGTGGGGGTCGCCAAACCGTATGAACTTGTTTAAATGCGATGAGCAATGAACCTTAAAATGAACAATGGACCTTGTTTTTATAAGACTCTAGAGCTGAGTAATGGACTTTATGAGCAATCATCCTTACGAGCAT
>BRDA01001402.1:31306-42929 GCA_036984385.1 Crenuchus spilurus | reverse complement strand
CCCCCCCCCCCCCCACAGACCCCCCCCCCCCCTCCATCCCTCCTCTGTCTCTCAACCGCCTTCTAACTTTCTTTCCTCCTTATCCCAAACTCATGACGTCCTTCAGGGCTGACTCTGTCCTCCGGGTGGCGCTGAAACCTACACACCAGCACTCGAAATGTGAAAGCCTGTATATGCTTCTCAAACATGACTCAATCGCACATGAAGCCGAGCTGTGATGTAAATAAACTACAT
The DNA here is from genome assembly GCA_036984385.1 of Crenuchus spilurus. Classification (NCBI taxonomy): domain Eukaryota; kingdom Metazoa; phylum Chordata; class Actinopteri; order Characiformes; family Crenuchidae; genus Crenuchus; species Crenuchus spilurus. The sequence goes on along the minus strand of BRDA01001402.1, from coordinate 42,695 downwards.
CACTAAATAAACTGAAGAGGGTCGTCAGGCCTGTGCCCACTCAACATTTTAATCCTGTCAAAATTGGCTGCAAATCCAAATATTTCAGTCTTATGACTGTTTAACACTGTTTTTAACAATGTTCTAAAATATGAGACGTCGTTGCACATAAGCCGTGTTTTCAGTTTAAACAATTACAGCTGCTTAAACTTTTTAAATATAAAAAATTTACATTAATTCCAACGTTTCAGGCCTGAAACATGTTCCAAAAACAGACAGGGCAGGGTCACTTAGGGCTAGTAATGAGATTTTAAAAAATGAAATAATTATGTGATTCCAAATTGTAATTATTATTATTATTATTATTATTATTATTATTATTAATAGTAAATTTACCCCTTATTTTCTCTCCAATGTATTTTAGTGGCTAATTAACCCCGCCCTTTTTATCAACTCTCCCTATCACCATCACTTGCAGTGTCACTGACTCTCTTGGGAGGACGCAGACGAGCACAGGCCTCCTCCGACACCAGTGACGACAAGCCCCTTTTTCTCTGAACTGCTGGTGATGCATCATCGCCGGGCAGTTAGCACACTCGGAGAAAAGTGCAAATCCCCAGGTCTGATGGATCGCCCAACAGACGCCTGACTTAGTTGACACTGTTTATAGTGTTAGGGAGAGTGTACCATCTTGCCCATTCAGAGAGCACAGTCAATTCTGTTCTCTAAAGGCTCCAGCTCTCAATGGCAAACAGCGTGATCAGGATTCAAACTTCCGATCCTTGGATCATAGTGGCAGCGCCTTAGTCCACTAAGGGCCCCTCAAACTGTAATCATGATTTTGTTCAAACTTTAAGAGGGCAAAGTTGGTCAGAGGATTTCCAGTTTGTCAACAAATGTGTAAGAAAATGAGCAAAATGTTTAAAAACAATGTTCCTCAAAGATTTGGGAATAGTACATTATATCTTCAAACAATTCAAGGAATCTGGAGGAATTTCAGTATGTGAAGGTCACAAGCCTAAGCTGAACACTCACAATGGTGCAGCAGCAGCCCAATTTTTTAATACTTAAGGAACAATAATTTAAATATTCAGTAATTACTCACTAAGAATTATAGCGTATGTAGTTGTTATGCTTAAATACTAAACGTACCTGTTAACATCTTAGTCCTTGTACCAAAATGCTTCCAAATCTTGATGTTTGCTGAGAAATATTTAATTTATATAACTCTTTATCATTGTTTTCACTCAGATTCAGATCACACTAAAAGATAACTAATACTGAACCAACCCAGTTCTTTCATTAGTGGGGGTTTACCGTGTGTGTGTGTGTGTGTGTGTGTGTGTGTGTGTGCATTTACCTTATGGGTTAAAGCCTTGCCATCGCCGATGGCTTTTCCCGTTTGAACATCAATCAGAAAGATGACTGGAAAAGAACAGAGAGCATCAGGAGAAGATGGATTGTGGCAAGGGACAAAAGCAAAAGATGGTCTGACACAGGTTACTGAGCATATGTGAAATGGCTCAGTAATAGATTTACAGCTTCTCAATGAAGTTAGCTGGAACAACACACCTGACCAAAAGCTCTGAACAACATTTATTTATAAAAATAAGAGGAACAGGAGCCCCAAGTGGCTCAGTAGACTAAGACGCCGTCACTATGATCTAAGGATTGCTATTGGCAGCCGGGGCTCGAGAGAGCAAAACTGGCAGTGCTCTCTCTGGGCGGGTAAGATGGCACTCTCTACCCAGCACTACTAAGTAACGTCAGCTGGCTCAGGCGTCTGCCAGGCAATCCATCAGAACTGGGGATCCTGCGCTTTCCTCCAAGCATGTTTGGTGCCTGGTGGCGATGTATTAGCAGCAGTTTTTTAAAAAAAGAGGCGGAGCTTGACTTCACATGCATTGGCGGAGGCCTGTGCTAGTCTTCACTTTCCTAGAGTCAGGGACATTAGAAGTGATGGAGAGAGTCAACAAATGCACAGATTGATTGGCTATGAAACATTAGGGAGGCTGGCAGGCAGGTGTCTTGATTCTGTATAAGAGGACACCTATAACAACAGTAAATAATCATTGACTGTCAAGAACCGGGTGATATGATGTGTATCATGATATTAATAATAATAATAATAATAATAATAATAATAATAAATATTGAAAATTTTCAATACAAGCACAGGATATTTTTACATTTTTAAACTGTCAGCTGAGAACTCTTACTTTGCTTGCTTCCACAAGTCTAATGGCAGCAGAGATGAATATGCTGCTATCTAGTGGTCACAGGTTTAAAGAATACAGAATGAAGCCACCAATCTGTGCATGTCAGCTACTAAATAAAAAATCTCAATGTAATTCTGAGTGAAAATAAAGGTTGATTGATTTATTAATTGACTGACTAATTATTTTAATGATTGATCAAGTGACTGATTGACTGACTGGCTGATTGGTTAATTGCCTGATTGACTATTTGACTGAAAGATAGATTGTTTGAATGTCTGATTGATTGATTGATTGATTGACTGACTGGCTAGCTGGCTGATTAATTAATTGATTGATTGACTGACCGGTTAACTGACTGATTGACTAGTTGACAGATAAATTGTTTGAATGTCTGATTTACTGATTGATTGACTGGCTGACTGATTGGTTAATTGACTGATTTATTGATCGAGTGACTGATTGATTGACTGACTGTCTGATTGGTTAATTGACTGACTGATTGACTGATTTATTGATCGAGTGACTGATTGATTGACTGACTGTCTGATTGGTTAATTGACTAATTGACTAGTTGACTGATAGATTGAATGTCTGACTGATTGACTGACTGACTGACTAGTTGACAGATTGTTTGAATGTCTGACTGGTTGATTAATTGACTGGCTGACTGATTTACTGATTGATTGATTGGCTGATTGGTTAACTGACTGAATAATTGATTTATTGAATGATTGACTGATTGATTGATCTATCTTCTTTGATTTTTGATCCTGAGTGGGTTGTTGATTTTGATTTCCATTTGAATTACAGAATGTATATTAGTAATAATTATTAGATTATCAATGTGAGTCTTTGATCTGCTGTGTTGTTTAAGTGTTCCCTTGTTTTTTTTAAAGCTGTGTATATATTTTAACATGTACTGGCTCAGCTGTCACAGAGAAACCCTGAAGTTTATTTGATTTAAAGGGAAAACGAGCTGTTGAAGATGCCACACCTTTCTCATCAGTCTTGTCCCGTATCGCGATGGTATCATTACTCAACGAGATGGACTGCACGTTCAGGATGTCTGTCCTCATGCCAGGAAATTTGGGAGTGGACACTAGACGCCCCTCGTACGAGTACACGTAGATGCCTCCACCGTCCACCAGCAGAAAATGCCTACACAGGAGAGGAAACAAAGAGAGAGCGAGAGAAAAAAAGACGTGGGAGTGAGAGGAAAAGATGGAGCACGAGGGTTCGCCATATAGCGCAGCCATAATTGAACCTTTCAGAAAGCTCCCTAAACAAACAGAGAGGGAGGAGAGTCTGTAATTTGTACCGTTGTTTGAAAACTTCACAACAGTTGCAAAGTGTTTTTCCCCAAACGGACGAGAACAACGAACCCAAAGCGGCCGTCGCTTTCCCTCCAAACAAGGTTTCATAAGAGAGGGAAGAAAAGCTCTCCGCCATCCAAGAGCTTCATTTCACTGAGCTGATGAACAATAATCTTGGAGAAGTGTAACCATTAGAGGCGATGACTAATGGAGATCACTTTTCCACATGAGCGAGCCTCGCTTCAAGTGCGCTTCGCTGCCGGCCAACACTTCGCGCTGCTTTGGCAGGTGTGTGACAGGGGAGTCCTGGATGCAGAACGCTGAGGCGAAAAGAGGCCCAAGCACAGAAATATGATATAATAATACCAGGACTGCTGTGATGACTCAATCCGAAAAAAGACAAACCGATTCAAATGGACTTTCTCAGCACATCCGCTGGTGATCTGCATGAAGATAACAGAGCTTTCCATTCTCCTGGTTTCTCTTACTGCGGTAAACAGGCTCTGATGGACGCGGCCATTTACATGCATTTTTAATGACGTCCCTTCAAAAGCTTATCTTCATGCAGTTCTCTGGAAAGCTTGTGTAGAAGTCTATTTTTATTATAAAGACTCTGATTACTACGTTAATCCTGAAATAAATCTAATGTATAGTACAGACACAGGCACAGCAACGGAATGCTAATAGTTGTTGGCTTTAATTAAATAGCCTGGAAATAGTCCAGCATCTCCTCCTCACGTTCAGAGAGGTACTACATTTTCATTTGATAAGATGCACAAAAAGGGAGGAGCCATATGAAAGCCGAAACTCTCTTCTTTCTACTCAACTTGTTCTTTTCTATCTATTCTGATCTGCTGATTAAAGATTCTGCTTCAAATCAACCATGAGTCACATCCTCGGTTATAATAAGTGCTGATGTTTGAGTCCCAAACAAATAGAACTGAGCTGTACTGCTGAAGGGCGCCCTCTTGTGGCACAAATCAGAGTTGTCAGATTAACCAATATAAAGTCCCTTTAGTGCTGTGCAGCCTGGAATAAATTATTTTTGGGACTAAAAGTGTTTTTTTTGGGGGTTCAGCAGTAAATTGTAGGCATGTATTATTATACTGCAGATCATTAAACACATTTCAAAAACCATTTTTTGCGTTCTATCGGGCCACTGTAAGTTAAATTTATATTATTATTGATAACTTACACATTTTTTCTCCATTAATGCCTCCCAGCTGCCATGTTTGTAATGAACTATTCTATAGTTTACAATTCATGCAACAACTTCTCACTTTTATCACAAAACTAACACCTAAAACAATATAAAAAATAAAATAAATAAGTAATAATACATTAAAACTAAACTAAAAACCAAAATCTGTATGAAATGTTCCAAATTAGAAAGCTGGACCCATCCTGTCTTTAGGCTAGGGGCCCAAAATCAGTCAAATGATGCCTGTCTTTCACACAGCTGCTGTTTAAGATTGAGATGTGTTTGAATGGAAACTGAAACCTCACATCCTCATCATCACCTCTTAGAGACCCTCCCCTCTGGGAAAAAAACAAACAACAAAAAACAATATGGCTGCTCAGCACTATGCCTACTTGTCGAATGAAGAGATTCTGATTCTGAAATGAAGAAACTTGCAGAGAGTGAGGAGAAGCAGGAGAGGGCTCTTACTTCTCTGCCTGGAGGATCAGACTGACCGTGCCTTCCTTCAGGTCAAAGATCAGTGGAGTGTTCCAGTTCTTAGTGCTGTGAGAAAAGCAGAAGAAAGGGATGAGAATGATGCTACAGTCACTTTCCAACACCGTTTTCTATAAAGGATGAAGAACTGAAGGGGGCAGCTGTGGTCTGGTGTTTAGGGATCTGGTCTTGTGACCGTAAGGTTGCTGGTTTGATCCCCAAGCAGCTCATGAATGAAGTGCCCTTGAGCAAGGCACCTAACCCCCAACTGGTCCCTGGGCACTGTGGAAAGGGCTGCCCACTGCATCGGGCACATGTTCTGACTCTAAATCTAGAATAAGATTAATTAACATATAAATAAGTGTTTCATAATGTTTTATTTAAAAACTTTATTTAAACTGAAATCTTGTGTTTACATATATGTGACTGAACTGATAAAAATGTATGAAAATCTTAACAGTTTAACAGTCTAATAAATAATAAAAAATTAATAATAAATTCCTCCACTATTTCTCTTACTGAAGTGGACGGTACTAATAGTGACTAAAGTTTATTTGAGCTTTCTCTAACCAATCACAAGGCGAACATGGCTTGCCCCATCCACACAGCTCTCAAGGCTAACTGCTACCATGGCAACGTAAACAAAAAAGTGAGTAATGTGTGATCTGCCTGCTGTTGTACTTTTATACATATAGTTTACGTATATATTTAGACATAAACATGGTCAAATCAACATGTTTTATGCCATTACATGTGAAGACTGTGACTAATCAGAGTATGGACTGAAGTCGGGTGAAAGTTGCAGCCAGTTCAGCCAGTTCAGTCTGGCTGCGGTGCTGCAGAGAGAGGTTGTTTCTCTTTTGCTCTCTTTGTGCCGTTCTCAGTTAATAAACTGCTCAGTTTACTAAAAAATGGCTCTTGTGTTCTTCCTCTAAGTCACTACAACAGAACCAGACTGTTCTCAGATAGTCCTGATGAGCGAGTTTCCGTGTTTTTGAGGACTGTTTAGTCATATTTTCCCAAGAAATTTACTATGGTCAGGGAAATAGTAACTGTGAGTGGCCTATTCAGAACTACATTAAGAGGAGTTTCAGGAGTTTACTGTAGTTTCTAAACATGTATAAAATAGACAAAAGTACTCACATACTTTAAAGGTTCTGTATATAATACGTTCTGCCACTAGATGTCGCACTAGAGCATCAGTGTCTCCACCAAAACAAATGCTTCGTATTCAGCCACGCCTTTTTTTCAGCCACACCTCCTTCTTTATGTTTGTGCTCTCAGCATGGCATTGTGAAGCCCAGAGAATGTGAGGTTGACCAGTGTTTTGAAAGGATGGGACTAACATGCATGCACAGCCGGACTGGCTATGAAAACAAAGAGCTTAGAACAACACCAACAGAGGATTCTTCGTTCTATCCTCAGGACGCCTTTAATCCACTATATCTTCATAATAAAATGAGCTGATTGCTATATTAATGTTAAAGATTGTATACATCACCTTTAAGTTAGCTGCTACTACTATTTTAGCTATGATCTTCCGTCTATTTTGATAGAAACAGTATGCTAAACAGTGTCAGAAACTACATACGCAAGTCAGTTTGGGATTGCTAACAGCTCAACATAGTTACATGTAAACTTGTGATGGTTTAACAAGCATGTAGCTGGTATATGTAACCTTCCATTAGCTGGTAGCTACATTAGCTTTACAGAGTTAATTCTGTAAACACGACTTAGGGCACTTTATGGTATGTATGAATTGATCAGTGAGAAAAGAGATGAAAAAGCAGAAGACATAAGAGAGAGTAAAGTGCTGTATGTGATCAGTTTTCATTTCATTAGAACACCTGTAGATGGAGCACTGGAGAGAGGTGACCACCACCAGATGACCATGAGCCAGTGATGCTTTGATGACCCTGTCCCTGAACTCCAGGATGTCCACAGCATCATTCACTACATTTCTCACCTAAAACATAACAACACACAAATACAAATATACACAGTTACCAACAAGGTCTAAGTCACAAGATCTAAGGGAAAAAATTAGAAAGCATTAAAGCACAATTTTTTATATATTTTTAAATACATATATTTTTTAATCCTTGTGCTTTGTAGACATTGAACCAATAAAGGGAAAGGGGCAGGCCCTAGCGACCAATAGCCATTCAGCTGGGGTGATCCATTACAGGGACCAATAAGGAGAAAGGGGCTGGCCCCAGCAACCAATAGACAATCAGCTGGGATGATTCATTACAGGGACCAATAAGGAGAAAGGGGCTGGCCCCAGCAACCAATAGACAATCAGCTGGGGTGATTCATTACAGGAACCAATAAGGGGAAAGGGGCTGGCCCCAGCAACCAATAGACAATCAGCTGGGGTGATTCATTACAGGGACCAATAAGGAGAAAGGGGCTGGCCCCAGCAACCAATAGACAATCAGCTGAGGTGATTCATTACAGGGACCAATAAGGGAAAAGGGGCTGGCCCCAATGACCAATAGCCACTCAGCTGACGTGGTCTGGTTGAGGAACCCTCGTGTCTAATACCAACTCAGTCAGGAACCAATAAGGGGAAAGGGGCTGGCCCCAGCAGCACAGCTGCTGAGCTATGTAAGGATGTACCTTACTGGGACACACCCACTTAAGAGTGTGTTGTCATGGAAAACATTTAATATAATGGGTGACCACAAATGTAAAGTGTGTATTTGAATTTCTTTTCATTAGTAATGCTCATAAAAAAATTAAGAAATGTATATTATGCTTGAAAAGCATTTGGGTTAAAGTAAGTTTCCATAAAAATTATAAAACATTAAGAGAATATTTTTGAGCTATAAAAGAAGCTAAATATTTGTGCACATTATTTTCTCTGAACGTTTCCTTTCCACAGTCACAGTGAACTACGAGTGTAATTTCTGACTTTCACGTTCAACCAAATTAGCTCATTCAGAAGTCAAGAATAGACACAGGCAACCACATGGTGCTACATTTACTAACTTATTTGTCAGCTGCTGGCAGATGTGTGATATATATACTCACATACTAGAAAAACGCACAGAAATAAATGCTTAAAAAAGCAAAAGAGAGGTTAAAAAAGGGCAAGGGGGTTGTTTGGTTTTCGCAAAAAACTTGACTCAGCATAAGCTATCTATATCAACTGCATGTCTGTGTGTTTATGAGTGTGTGCATTTGAACATGCAAGCAAAGGTGCACACAAAACACACAGGCCAAAAAAAAAAAACATCTTGTGGTTCGCTTGAGTTTAAACACACTCCAGTAGCGGGGGCCCCGAGACAAGCTGGCCATTGTCACTGCTGGAGTCAGCGGCTTATGGTGTAATACATAGTGCAGAAGCCTGGGGAACACACACACACACACACACACACACACACACAAGCTCATAACTTGTCAACTCTTTCACAGACCCTTTGCCAGATTTAACTTTAGAAGGTTGCCAGCGATGGACTGGCTCCCTCTCCTGGGTTTAGGGAAGTGTGATGCCCTGCCCTGCACCTGATGAAGAGGTAGGAAGACTCTGACCATGATGAAGATAACAGATGGAGCATAAACACACCAGACGTAGGTGTTAACACAGAAGCGTACACTGGCCTTGCACATACACTACACTGCACTGATGGCCTCGGACGTGAACAACGGGATGCTCTTTTGCTTGATATACAATATTCTTCTGTGTGTTACAGGGATCCAAGACCAATGGAACAAACTGCTGACCCCTGTGCGTCAGCTTTCAGCAGGTCCATGAGAGCTGGGAACAGCTGAGAGGATTTGAAGGATGCTGCAGCTGAGCGGCTGGCCCGGCCTCAGCTAGGGCTCGACGCTGTGCAGGCCCCGATCAAAGCCGAGCTGGGAACAGTGACAGCGCATTTGTTTTTCACAGTGAGCTGCGAAACGGGCCAATTACAGCTACTGAGCACTGCTGTCCAGTTCGCTTCAGAGCTCAGTGAAGTATATGCTGCAGAGCTTCGGCTTCCCGAACCTTAATGGGAAGACATGGATGTAAAGAGACAAAGAGCTTAAATTAGAGCATGAGAATGGAGAAGTGTGTAGGTGCATGCTGTTTGGTTGCGCGTAATATAGTTATCTTCAGTTACTCAACACTGTAACTAATTACTGTAAAAAAAAACATACAAATTACAACATTAACATGCCAATTTTGGTAAAATATGGTATTATTGTGAATAGCAAGGCTGTATTCACAATAATACTGTATACTGACAACATATGACACCAGTAACGCATTTTACAGTACAGTACTGTATTTTCATCCGATGCCCCTGTTGTCAGAAGCCCTCAGGATTACTCTTTCATGTTCTCTCAGTAAAATAAATAGCTGTTTTGTTGTGTATGGAGTTTTGGATTAACAGCTGTACAACCATTTAATGACGTTAAATAAACTACAGCAATACTGAGGCTTTGGACATAAAGGAGGGCAATGTTCCCATGAGCAGGTCAGTAGTTCATTCAAATTAGCCTTGCAAAGGCTCATGGGAGTGCACATGCCCCTCTTTTTTTGCAATGCTTATTGTTTATTGTGTCATTTGTTGTTTAAGTGTAAGTAGACTTTATTTGGGGTTATTATGGGAAGTTTAAAAGAGGTTTTGTGTAGTTACCATAGATGTGAAGATTAGCCAAAGAGATTAGCCACAAAGCCTTACGAAAGTATTCACCCCTCTTGGCTTATTTTTGTAATTTTACGACCTGCATTCAAATGTTTTCTTAATCTGAATTGTATGTGATGCATCTGCACAAAACAGTCTAATTTGGTGAAGTGAAATGAATATATATACACATTTGGAATTAAAAAATTGGCATGTGTATAAGTATTCACTCCCTTTGCTATGAAGCCCCTAAAAAGTTCTGGTGCCACAAATTACCTCTAGAAGTCACGTGCTTAGTGAAATGAAGTCCACCTGTGTGCAATCAATGTCACATGATCGGTCAGCATATGCACCCCTTTTCTGAAAGGCGCAGATGTTGCAACACCATTAAGCAAGATGCTCCACTAACCAAACAACACCATGCAGACCAATGAGATCTCCAAACTAGTCAGGGACAATGATGTTGAGAAGTACAAGTCAGCATTGGGTTATAAAAAAATATCCAAATCTCTGATGATCCCTTTGAGCACCATCAAATCCATTATCATCAAATGGAAAAAAAACATGCTACCACAACAAACCTGCCAAGAGAGGGAAGCCCGCCAAAACGGTCAAAACGGGCAAGGAGGACATTAATCAGAGAGGCAGCACAGAGACCAAAGGTAACCCTGAAGGAACTACAGAGTTCCCAAGCAGAGAGTGGAGTATCTGTCCATATGGCCATTCACTCCATTGAGCTGAGCTTTATGGAAGAGTGGCCATAAAAAAGCCTTTACTGACAGACAAAAATAGGAAGGCTCATTTTGAGAAACATGGTGGTGGCAGCATCATGCTGTGGGGATGAATTTCAACAGCAGGGACTGGATAACTGGTCCGAGATAAGAGGAAGATGGATGGCGCCAAGCACAGGGATTTTCTTGAGCAAAACCAGTTTTGGTCTGTCAGTGATTTGAGACTGGGATGAAGATTCATCTTCAAACAGGACAATGACCCAAAGCATACTGCTAAAGCAACACGCGAGTGGAGCAAAACTATTTACTCTGCAATTAAGGAACTTGAGCAGAAAATCATCTCCTTAGTGGCCGAAGAAGAAACAAAGCAGGCAAAATGATCATTAAGATGATGCAATATTAGAGCTGCCATGATTAGTTGACTAGTCACAATTATGTCGACTATTAAAATAGCCCGTTTAGTCGACGACTAATTTAATAGTCGATGCGTCGTTTGTTTGTTTTTTTTCTTTCTTTTTCTCTCCAAACTGCTGCGTCTGCCTTTCTGTCCTTGACGCACATGCGCAGTTGTGGTAACCGGGGTAGGCCGTGATGACGTCACAGGACGTTATACAGACAGGCTCTGCTATCATGGCTACCCGGCAACGGAGCTCAAAAGAGTGGGATCATTTTAAGAAAATGAATTGATCGTTAAATCGAATGGTTCTACTGCCAGGGAGAAGTAGTAACAGTGTTAGTCGGTGTTGTCCGAAGGAAAAGTCCACGAGTACGTAGCGTCAACACGACGGCACCTTCCGTTCAAGACGTGTGCAAAGAGAAAGTAAAAGAATTTTACTAGGGTGAGAAAACTCGAGGC
>BRDA01001402.1:18964-31296 GCA_036984385.1 Crenuchus spilurus | reverse complement strand
TCGACTATTAAAATAGCCCGTTTAGTCGACGACTAATTTAATAGTCGATGCGTCGTTTGTTTGTTTTTTTTCTTTCTTTTTCTCTCCAAACTGCTGCGTCTGCCTTTCTGTCCTTGACGCACATGCGCAGTTGTGGTAACCGGGGTAGGCCGTGATGACGTCACAGGACGTTATACAGACAGGCTCTGCTATCATGGCTACCCGGCAACGGAGCTCAAAAGAGTGGGATCATTTTAAGAAAATGAAAGAGAAACGTGTGCAGAACTTGCCTTCCACGGCAGCACAACTGCGATGCATGAGCACCTGAAAAGGAAGCCTGTTGTGGCTGATTGTGACAATGATGAAGAGGGACCGTCATCTTGGTAAGCTAAATTGCTAGTTAGCTGCTAAAATTAGCGTAAACAGAGAGTTAACTTGCTGCTTACTCATATTTATAGCTGTAAAAGTTAACATTAGTGATGACGATTTGATTCATTAGCCTTAGCACACATTCATGTGTTTTCTGTAACGTTATAACAGTCATGTGTTTGAATAGCAATGCTAATGTTTTCTAACGTTACGTTTCAGTGCTACGTTTACACTTTATGCTAAACAGTTAAATAATTGTTGCAAAAAGCTGCATATTTCATTAAAGGTTTAATGAACTATGGTCTTAACTGTTTTTATTGTTAGTTAGCATATAGCTGAAATCTAATGACAGTTATATAATAGCAGCTGCATTCTAGTGAGATAAGCTGTATGTTTTATATTCAATTAACGTATGATCTGATTAGTCGACTAATCTTAAAAAATAATCGGTGATTAGTCGACTATAAAAATAATCGTTTGTGGCAGCCCTATGCAATATACATGAATGTTCTGTTAAATTACAATACAGGAACTGTAAAATAACTAACATGCTTGCATGTACCGTGAAATTACTATAAAAGCAGTTATTCTACCGTCGCATACTGTAAAACACTTTAAATTAACTGTGGATATACTGCGAGATAAACGTAAAATAACGGCATCAATGTTGCCACGTTTTACTGTTAATTTACAGCGAAATGTTTCACAGTATATGAATGTAAGGCGTGTTGGACATGTCGGGTTAACCTGATAACTCAGGTTGAAAAATAAGCCCGTCCAATAGCAGAAGAGCTACGAAACTTTTCTATTGGACAATTGTCAACATTTATCTTATGACATCCAGCTGACTGAGAACTTGTGAAAAGAATCCCGGGTCAGATGGAGTACTTTAGATCTGATTAGAGCAAAAACAAACACTGAGGTTCTGGCAACCCTGCAGGTTTTCTATACACATCTTCAAAATTTGTCATAACACCCTGGCCTGGAGTTTCTTCACTTCTAATTCATATGGAAGTGTTCCTTTACTTCGTCTTTCTGAAAGAACTGACCTCCGTTTCAACCAGATTCTTCTGGCTGTGTAACTGTTAGGCTGAAGAGAATGTGAGAATATTTTAACTACATATATAATCGGATTAAAAAAAGGTAAACTATCCTATTTTATATTACACTTAAAGTAACATATTTCAAGTCTGTTTTAATGTTGACCAATACAGCTAAAAGCTCATGAAAATCATAAATCCAGAATGTTAAATTAAAGTCACTTTATGTGCAATGAACTTAGTTAAATTATTAACTTTTTCCACCATATTTTCATCTCTGCGTATGTTCCTTTGTGGACAATATGACTATTTTATTAGTGATGTCATTACAGAAACATTGTAAAGAATTATAATCTGCTGTGATGATGTGGTGCTGAAGAAGTGCATAAAATAATAAATATTTACATTAACCCTCTGAGAGTATTTCAGACACTCTGATGTCGTCTGACATGTCTTAACTTTTTTACAAATTACTCTCATCTAAAATTATTTTCCCCAAAGTGTTACACAGGCTTCTGTTCAGTACAAACTCAGCAACAACAGTGTCAAAACAGTAAGAGTGTAATAAATCTATATTCTGATTAAATCTGCTCTAAACTTAGACTTTCCAAAAACCTGTTTTCAGATGTGCTGATATGATGTGAAAAAACACTCTAAACATTTCTAGCCAAGACTTTTGAGCTCAGAACTGAATAAATTCAATGCTCATTACAGTTTTTAGACATTGTATGTAGTTTTATTTCTAAAGCTTAACTAATGTGGGGCGACACTCCGTTTTCCTCACTCAGTGGTTCCTAGATTGAATATTTATAAGATAGGTGTGAACAGTTAGGTTAGAGGTCTTTGTTCAGGGTCACATTCCATGCATTTCATGGCCCATAACATCTATAATATAATATACCACGGCCGGCAGGAACGCCAACTCCAGAGGGTTAACACTGCCATATTTAATGTGGTGGTACTGGTGACTTGTCAAACCTGTATTTCAGCCGTATCACTCAGCCCTGCTTTGTATGACTGTGCACACGTGTACCTGCATGCTGCGTCTCTTGGTGAGTGTGATCTCAAAGTTCCTCCACTCCCAGCGCTGCTCCACGATGTGGGCAAAGATGACTTGTCCATTCCCACAGGCGCCTGCTAGCTGTGTGCCATCAGCAGACCAGGCCAAACTGAACACACTGCCTGTGTTGGGCTTCTCCAGAGCATATGACCACTGTGGCACAGAGAGAGTGAGAGAGAGAGAGAGAGAGAGAGAGAGAGAGAGAGAGAGAGATAGAGAGAAACAGAGACAGAGAGAGACAGAGACAGAGAGAAAGAGAGAGAGAGAGAGATAGAGAGAAACAGAGACAGAGAGAGACAGAGACAGAGAGAGAGAGCGAGAGAAACAGAGAGAGAGAGAGACAGAGAGAGAGAGAGAGAGAGAGAGACAGAGAGAGAGACAGAGAGAGAGAGACAGAGACAGAGAGAGAGACAGAGAGAGAGAGAGACATTTAAATCATGCACTTTATTTCTGAGTATCAATATTGCTGTATTTGGTTTTCTGGAACAATGTTCAAAGTGTTCATTTTGCCCTCAGCATGAACAAGCTCATAAAAATCAGCCAAAAACATTTGTCATCCGCCGGTTTAACTGGAAACAAACTGGAATTTGGATTCTGCCATCAAAATGCATGTTTGGAGCGGCCTTAGAAAAGAAAGCATCAATAGAGGGCTGAAAATGATGTGCAAGATGATCCTTAGGCTTGTGTCCAAAACCTCCCTCAAACCAACGACTGAACCAGTGAGACTCATTTCTTCAGTTTCAGACATCACTAATGCACTTACGCAGGCACTCCTAGAGGGTCTGAAATAAACTAGACAACAGCTCTCACGCAGGCGCCCAGGGGAGTTGAGGTAAGGGGAGTGAAAGGCGGACGATGTCTCATGCTCGCTGGTAATGGTGGAGCTCTGCGGCCAGCCTGCGTGCAGTGATGAACTGTGAGATGCTGCACGGCTCTGCTCCTGCCAAGTCTCGTGCTCGGCCTCGTAAACATGCACTCTGCTACGCTCATTTATAAGCCGCACCCCGAGTAGGCGTGCGTCTGTGCCTAATTTACGGTTATATTGGAGCACCTCAGTAGGAACAGCATGTGTTTGTGTAGATGCAGTAACGCTTGTTGTGTGTTGAGACACAGTTCAAGAAACATCTTATAGACTGTACATGAAAACTGGACACGACAGCAGTAGAGAAATGAGGCCAAAACGTCTCTGACGCCCTCTAGTGGCTGGCTGCAGGAAAATGTTAAACCCCGCCCACAACCGTTTTGTTGAATGGGAGATAAAACAAACTTAAAAAATAGTTTCCTTATTTAGTTTGACTAAAATAAAGTTTTAACCTTTACAACAAACTCAAAAGGTGAAAATATGAAGTTTTAAAAAAAGATATAAAGTATTTAATGTTTGAGCTTTACACGAAAAAAAAGTATAAAATATAGAAATACTGAATAAAATTATCAGCACATTCACAACACCAAAGAGAGAGAGAGAGAGAAAGAGAGAGAGAGAAAAAGAGAGACAGAGAGCAAGAGAGAGAGAGAGAGAGACAGAGAGAGAGAGAGACACACACACAGAGAGAGACACACACAGAGAGAGAGAGAGAGACAGAGAGAGAGAGAGAGAGAGAGAGACACACACACAGAGAGACAGAGAGAGAGAGAGACAGAGAGAGAGAGAGAGAGAGAGAGACAGAGGGAGACAGAGGGAGACAGAGAGAGAGAGAGAGAGAGAGAGAGAGAGAGAGAGAGAGAGAGAGAGAGAGACAGAGAGAGACAGAGAGAGAGAGAAAGAGCAAGGTGATGGGGTGAGATCACACTTGGGTGTCCCCTTCCCCCTTCTAACACAAACTTTGTCAATGCAGTTATACCTTTATGCAGATATAAATCAAACAGAATATTATGCAGATTATATGCAAATCAAACAGAAAACCATTGGATGTTGTCTATGTCAACAACATCTTGTTGCTCAGCTCCTGTGGCTCCAGCAGATCTGGTCTCATGGCCAAACCCATCCTGATGATGTCCGTCAGCAGAGCCTGAACAGTCTAAACTCTTAGGCCATGTGTCATTGTGACACGGCTAAATTCTTATTTATTTAATTTATTTTAAGTTATTTGGTGATATTTATAAGGGGTGTGGTGATGGGGTGATTGACAGCTTGGCTGAGCTGATTGACAGCTGATTCTGACAGTCGCAGGCATTCTCCCTGTGAAACACAGCTCAACTTATTTGACATTCAGTGACTCTGGGTCTGTCTCAATACACAGTGAGCTCCCTGTAATCAGCATTTTCAAGCCTTTTTTCATGTTGATCAGTTTTGTTTAAAGCTCATGAGTTGGCCAATCAAGCAACGTAATATGATGGTCAATAGTAGTGTTGGCACTGTGGGCATCTGCTGGGCATCTCCATAAATACTGTCAGCAGATGGAAGCATGAAGTGCTCTAAAATCACGACTGTGTTGACTTTGGACTAAACATAGTGGACCAACACCAGCAGATGACATGGCAACCCAAACCATTCCAGACTACAGAAACTGCACACTGGACTTCAGACAGCTTGCCTCTTCCTTCACAAAGCTGATCTCCAAATCAAATGCAAAGTAAAGAGGACTTTGGACCAGTTCTGGTTCTGCTTAGTCCAGGTAAGACACTTGTGATGTTGTCTCTGGTTCAGGAGTGTTGATATTAGGACTGTGGCAGCTGTAGCTCTGAGAGATACACAGTGTTTATACTGTTTATAGTCATTTACTCACCATCACATCTCATTTTTTGAGTCTACAAACCCTCCAAAAGACGTTTCTAAGTGAAGCTAATACTAAAAAAACACCCCACACTTGACTTTGTCTCTTCTCTCGCTCTCCCTCCGTCCTCCCTTCCCCCTCGTTCACGTGATGGGCTCCAGAGTACGGCTGAACAGGGTCTGCTCTGTTAGTCAGCCTCTGGTTTCAGGTGCTATAAAACGCAGTGGAGAGCTTCCCAGCGCCGAGGCTTTGCTATTGTTGGTTTGGGTTTGAACGCCAGCTTCAGAGGCGTTCTGCAGACACTTGTGTAATTGCGGTGTTTACAGATTATATTTAGAGTCCACGTTTGAGCCTACATTAGACATTTTAAGAAGCAGGAAAGAACAGTCTCATGGCAAGAGCAGCGAGAAGAGGGAAGGAGGACAAGAGGACAAGACCATATTCGGCTGTGGCCTTTTCTCTTAAAAATTTTATTCCACGTATCTTCTACTCACTAAAGTTGGCGTAGAGATGATCAGATGAGAATGAATCAGATCTAATTAGCCTGGAGCATGGAGCATAAACTGCTCGTAAAGCAAAATAACTTGAGCGGACCAAAGAACTTGAGTAGGCCAAGTGATGAGTTGTCGGACATAGCCTAGCATTAAAAAGTACTAAAATTACAGTTCTAGGCTTATTTTGCACACGTTTACCACAAATTTCTGCTCAATTAAGTTTGATGGGGACTATATTTTGTTTTGTTTTGTGCACTGCAGCCATGGATATGGCAGATTTGGGGGCAGCAGTGGCCTGGTCGTTAGGGATTGGGTCTTGTGATTGGAAGGTTGCTGGTTAGATCTTCTAGAGAAGTGTTCTTGAGCAAGGCAAGAGTGCCTTGGATAGGGGATGCCCACCATTTCAGGCGCTAGTGTGTGCATGGATGGGTTACATTTTTTATAATTTTTTGCCAATTTTCTCCTCTTCCCAATGTGGTAGTAGCCATTTAACCCATCCCATCCACTAGAGGGCTCTCCCCATCACTTTGCACTGTCCCTGACTCTAGGATGGTGAAGACTTGCACAAGCCTCCTCCGCTGCGTGGGATACAGCCACCGCCTCAAACTACCGCTGATACACCATCACTGGGGAGCCAAAGCGCTCTGAGGAAAGCGCAGGATTCCCAGTTCCGAATGGATCAATCAGTAGACACCTGAGCCAGTGGACATTGCAATGTGTGAGTGATAGGGAGAGTGAGAGTGCCATCTACCCATCCAGAGAGAGCACTGTCAGTTTCTGCTGTCTTGGGCCCCGGCTGTTGATGGAAAACAGCATGACCGGGATTTGAACTCGAGAGGTCAAATTCTTGACCAATGATTGTGCAGGACTAATAATCTGAGATTTCATGAGGTTTAAGATATACTGATCAACATTAAAACCAAACAAAGCTTGAAATATCTCACTGTAATCACAGATCTATTGATGATAAAAGGTGTAAAAACTTTAACTGAAATGGTGCCCAATTAGGAATGTAGAGTCACTCAATGCACTGAAAACTGCATTTTAGCAGACATTTGTATTTGGACGTTCTGCCACTGATGCAGGACAATAGAGAGGGAGAGGGATCCTCCAGCAGCTTGGGATGGATGGGGGTCATCTGGCACAGGTAGCTAGCTTTCAGAAACTTTACTTTCACTTTCAAAAAACATTAGGAACTGGCGTCAAAACATTCAGGACTTCAGTGCCAGGTATTCCACCATAATGATGCCCCTGAGCACACCTCAGTGACGATATACATCATTTTTGCTCACCGGTGTCTAAGCTGGGTTGCCAGATACCACATATCCCTCAAACCGAGAATCCCATCTGTTTTGTGTAACTATGAAATTGGGAGATTAATGAGAGAAACCAAATCACAGCATTTTAAGAAAGAGAGACTTGACTACCATCCAGGACTATGAAAGTCTACAGCACTGCAACATTTGTCGACACTTGTCATCCGGACTATAAAATGGAAAGATAACAGGACAAATGGTGGACAAACCATTTTTTATAGAACACTTCTTCAGAATTGACTGATGTTCTCCATCTCTGTACAGACAATCCCTTCTTCAGTCCTGCACAGAACCTCTCTCACATCTTTCTAACTCCCTCTCTCTCAGTCTCAAGCCTGCCCAGTTTCTCTCCCTCTCTCTGTGGAACAATTCCCCTCTCTGTAGTCAACATGACGGCATTCCCCCACGTGCCGCCTGGCCGCAAACGCCGCCGACATCCATCCTGTGACCCCTGACCCGGCAGAATCAGCCCTTTTTTTAAATGTGTGCAGGTGGCTGGCTGCTCCAGAGGAGGGGGGGGGGAGAGAAATAGACTGAAAAAAATAAAATCGCTGGCTTTATGGCAGCCTCTGGCCGGCTACCGGCACACAAGAAGGAGTCTGTCTTAATTTGAGATTCTGAGGTGAGGCGTTATTTCCGCTTCGGTCAATCAAGGCAAAAGGTTGCAGCTGACAAGCTGAATTGGAGGCGTTTGATCACTCCGCCCTGACTGCTATTTAAAGCCAAGCGGTGGCCAAAATAGAAGCTTTCCTTAGGACAACTTCCTCCCTCCTGCAAGAGCGTATCGTGAACCGAAATAGCCAGCAAAGGCGCACTTTCATCTCATCTGCGCACGGCTCGTTTCAAAGGTGGCGCTCTCTTTCATTTCTCTTTTTCCTCCTTGCCGATATTTCTCTTTCTCTCTCCCGCCTCACCTGCCGCCACATAAATCCTGTGCTCAGAATGACTTTTTGGGGGCGGGGGCAGCAAAGATAAACAGCTTTGGTCACGCGGAAAGGCCGGTGCCAGGCTTTTGAAGTTTACTTTTATATAGCGTTTTCCAAACAAGGGCGAACTGTGCTTGGAGCTCTTCCACCGGCCCTCAAAATGAAATAATAGTGCTCCATCTATTCTTCTGCAAACATGGCGGCACGACCCAGGCTTTAGGGCTCTCTGGAGGGGACGGGTGACTCACAGATGGAGCTCAATGTATACACCAGACTGCAATGAGCCAAGACACATGATAGCGGACTGAGGAGCGTTTTTTGGATTTGTGCTTGCCTAATGCTTTTAACACATTGAGCCATTAGACTCCTGCTGCAAGAGATGGAGATGTGTGTGTGTGTGTGTGTGTGTGTGTAGGGCAGGGGGAGGGAGCACATGCAGGTGTGTATACTGGAAGAATGAGTGTGTATATGTGTCTCAGTGTCACCATTGCTGGAGCACAAGGCACATGAAACCAAACGCAGAGCCAACATTTACAAGACTCAGAGACAGCGTATTAATCACTGCAAGTACTATTGGATCATCCTGTGTGGATGTATGTACATGGCACGTCCATGAACAGTGAGAGTCAGCGCGCCTGGACATGGTGTAAATCCCCCAAAATAATCACACAGTTCTATTTTGTCAGGCTTGTCAGGACAGGACACTGGGGTTAGGGTTTGACTGCAGGCAAATCGATTTGTTCCTCTCGACAGTCATAAAAGGTCTCCCAATTGTAATTGATGACATTCCCAGATGATCCCGTAGTGTGGGGTGTCAATAATCGAATTTTTACCCCTCCGATCTCCTCCCAGTGCAGTCAGGGCTGCACCTGATTGGGAATTGTAAATATAAAATGTTTAATATTTAGACTCAGTGTCCAGTAGTGTGGGGTGGAGCCGATTCTCTGGTGTAAAATGCTTGAAAAGCTGTCAACCAATCAGAGCCGAGCTGAACTGAATGCGTCAGCATGTAAAGAAGAGGTTAAAAGTGGCTAAATGGTGAGCGAGGATTTGTGGAGCTGTGACAACAGCATGAGTGACTTTATAATAGGCACTGTTATGGTTTCACAGCTAGTACTGCAATAGTTAAGCTGTCATCTGCCATGTTTGTTAACATCTAGTTTACTAGACACTCCTACAATGTTTTGAGGCTCGGAGACTTTGGTCGGGTGCGTTACTCAAAGTTTGCGGAGTTTAATTCAGGGCAGATGGTGTAGAATTGGTGCCTTTATGACTAACAACGATCAAGGACAGATCTCTAAGAAGTGCAAAGGTGCCCAATTTTCCCCCACTACTACAGACAAAGAAAGAAAGAAAGAGTGAATCAGAAAGACTTCCTTATGATTCCTAACACACTCCTGATTTAATGGCAGGTTCAGTCTTAAACAACAAACAATAAGCTTTGGAACTCCCTCCACCATGCTTCGATGCTGAGTTTATTGCAGTGAAAGCATGTGCCAGCCTTCTCAGAGTAAAAATAGATGTGTGGTATGCAATTCATTTTGACCGCCAATCCATCATTTTTTCCCTTTCCCTCCAAAATGATGCCCATAAATGGAAAGTGGGGAGTCTCTGAGTAATGAGTAATGGTATGTCATGTTTGCAGTGCCCACACTCTCATGCTGACTGGATGCAGTTGCAGGTGCATCTGAGTGATGAAATCCCTTATCAGCAGAACTTACTATTGAATTTGGATCTTAAAATGCACAGATCATACCTACACAGTGAGTGTGGGATAATACTACTGCACAGTGACAGAGTCTAACCTCAAACTTGCTAAAATGATATTCCAGCATGCTTGTATGCAGGTCCACTTTCCAATGTGTCAGCAATCAAGCAGTGTATTCATAACAATTTTAGGTTTTAAATGCATTTGATGGATCAAAACCACTGTGAACAATTCTGAATTTGCATAAAACAGCATTTAGCATCAAACCACTCTGAATGATTTCATTTAAATATTAAACACTTGAGAAATCAGAGCAACATATTATGAAAAAATCATTTTGACAGTGTTTTAACACATATATTTGAGCATCTGGAGTGCCTACCAACCCTCAAACTATGACAAATAACAGCATTTTGTTGCCTTGTGTCTGTCTAGTTCAGGATTGGGCTCCCTTTATTGTCCAAATTCGGATAGCAGTCTACATTTTATATTTGCACATAGAAAATAAATGATTATGACACAGCGTCAGAATACAGGATTATGATTATTTTTAATAGTAACATTCAATTTTTTTTTGGCAAATGCATGAACTTGAGCTTTTATCTTCTATTTGATCTTTTATCTTATGTAGTTAATCTTTTTTTTCTTAAATATTTTTGTTTGTGCTGTGTTGGATGTGTTGCTTTGATGTTGTTTTCATAGACTGGATATGTATCTCTAAAAAGGTGTGAGTTTGAGTGTGAAGCTGAAGTTTTCTTCTTATTCATCAGCATCTTATTTCAGTTCCACCTTAAATTAGGCAGAGGTGCTAAAAGATGCATATAAAAAGCTTACACATCTAACTTGCACAAGCTTAGAACTGTGTGTTTGTGTGTGTGTGTGTGTGTGGGAGTGAGTGAGTGAAAGAAAGAGAGAGAGAAAGAGAGAGTGAGAGCAAGAGAGAGAGAGAGAGCAAAAGAGAGAGAGAAAGAGCGAGAGATGGAGATAGATAGATAGATAGATAGATAGCGAGAGAGAGAGAGAGAGAGAGAGAGAGAAAGAGAGAGAGAGTTTGAATTTGAATTCTCTGTTCCACCTTAAATGAGGCAGGGTTAATGTTAGTGCTGACAGTGCCTGTCTGTAACTGCTGCACTATTTAAGGTGGAATAGTGAAGTCTGAATAAGATGCTGGTGAATAAAAAGCTAACTTCAGTCTGTTTGTTGGTTTTTCAGTCAAAAGCAAGTTAATCTGATATTTTCTTTTCTTTTCTTTGATGGACACAAGTTTTGTGTGACTTGAGTCAGTATTACACTGTTATAATACTGTTACTGACAGCGAGAGAGAGCGACAGACGGTCGAGAGAGGTCGAGTTAGTGAATGAAGCCAGAATAACATTAATGAGAACAAAAAAACAGTCAATCAGAGAAACTCAAGTGTATTTGTTTTAGGTTTGTGACTGGTGAGCTCTGCTGTCTGTGTGAGTTTCAGCTCCGCCTTTAAAAATGGCACTAAAACCTGCTGTTCATAAGAGGGGTGTTAAAATGCAATCTGATGACTAAAAAATGTGATACTTTTCATTTAGAACATTTGTTAACTTGTAGAACAGGTGTATAAAATGAGACCTTTAATAAGTCTTAAATAGAAATGTTTAAGTAGACGTTGAACAGCTAAAAACAGGTCTGGGGCCCTGACAATTTGAAGTATTTCTACCCAGAAACCTCACAAGCAAGTCTATCTAAGGTCAATCTGAAAGTCAAGCTCTGCGTCGTGGGTAACTATTGCACTGAACCATTTCTAAAGTTAAGAACAGGAGGAACCAGTAAAAAGTGACATTCAGGTGGGAGTGGGTGTGGTTCTGAGTGGGTCACAGGGGGCCCGTTGAGGACCTGGACTGGCGACAGAGATAGAAGAGTATATATAGTAGTAATAGTAGTAGCTCTTAGTTCTTATCCAGATCATGGCTTACACCTAATAAAACCATATCCCCTCACTGCTAAGGCTCAAAACACTGGGCCATATTTTACAGTATGGTGGAACCGGGCCAACACTCATGTGCAGAGAAAAAGCTTCATGTGCCATGTTCCATAAAGCCTCAGGTTAGACTGCACTGTAACCCGATCTTCATTTTAGCTAAATAAAAAAAATCAAGAAAAATCCTCACAGAAGTTTAAGCACCTTGAGGCACAGCATAGGTGTGTGTGTGTGTGTGATTCGGCAGCAGATTTGCTGACAAGTTTTATTGGGACCCAAAGACCAAAAGGGATGATCCTGGCTCAGATCCAGACACTTGGTATTCTCCTGGTGAGGCTTTGGGGAGAGAGCGCAGGAGTGAATGTATATTAGAGTGAATTTATGGAGCAGTGAGAAAGCCACAGCGTGTGACATCACAAAAAAGATTTTTGCTGATATGAGCTGAAAAGAAATCTTTCTCCGGCATACTGAACATCACTGAGGGTGTAAGGTCAACCAGATTGTTCCAGGACAGCACTTTTATTTCTATTCTGCAGCAGATACGCAGTCTTCTGTGGTAGAAAGTGACGTAGAACAGTGTCACCACAAGCTGTTGACAGTGAGTTTAAAGACGTTAGTACAGCTGTTTACTCTCCATGTTCAGCAATATCATGGATACACTTCAATAGAATATATCAGATATAAACAACCTCAATAAACACTATTAATCACTAGAATATGAGATATTAGTCTATAAACAACCTCAATAATCACTATTAATCACTAGAATAGGAGA
>BRDA01001401.1:58930-94086 GCA_036984385.1 Crenuchus spilurus | reverse complement strand
AAAGTCACAGATTTGTATGTTTTAGAGTAATGGTGTGGAGTTAATTAATTTCCTTAAACTCTCACTCTTTTGGTACAGACTCTAGATGGGTATTCAAACAGTACAGTAGAGAGAACTTCACCATATAGATTTTTTTTGTTACAGTACAGCTTCTCAGTACAGTTCATGATTATAATGTGATAATATTCCTCATTATTATTATTTAGCTGTCTATAATTTATTTTGGTGAATTTGGTGGGTGACTAGTCCGTGAGTGTAATCATAATAAGTTGTCAGTCATGTTAGGGAAGGTGTGGGAGTAGACTCCACAGAGGCTCCACTGGGGTGCCATTGTGCTAACATCAGCTCATTTTAATGGGCCTTATAAAATATAGTGGGAGAAAAAGGACTTCACTACAGCGTTCAGTGCCAACTGGTCTGGAAAGCAGCTGTTTTACTTTATCATGAAAAAAGTATATACTCTCATCTTGGCACATGAATCAACCCTATCACATCGCGAGCAACATTTCTCTCCCCTTCCCTCTCTCTTACTTCAGTCTCAATGAACACATATGGTACTGGTATTTGAAGGCACTTGGACACATTGACTGTATGGTCTTGATTCTTCGTTCTATTAAAACGGCCTCTAGCAATTGCTGAACTTTTCTTTGATGTTGAAAACTTCCTATGCATCTGCCTCATCGTGAAGTGTACTTTCGAAAGGCAGCTGACTTCTATGTTATTGTGCCCAGTAACACATGATAAGTTCAGAGGACATGAAGGTATGTTCTGAGCTCAAGCCTCTTTGACGCGATTCAGATTCCACTCTCAGTTACACCCGGACTTTTTATGCTAGATTGTATTATGCTGCCAGAATCTGTAAGATCCATATTTCAGAGATATATGTTTTCAGTTTTACAAATACAGTATCTTAGTACCAAATGCGAAGGATTCCCATATTATTTTTGGAATATATTGACAGCATATATAATGCATTTCATGCAATAGTTCTGCAGATGTGATGTATAGATACTAATATAGCAACAACATTAATTGGATGTACACAGTCATATCAGAATATTTTAACCACCTCTGTCTGGTATGTCTCGTATAAATTCTGCATGTATATATGTGATCACACCAGCCAGTTTTAGCAGATTGCAAAACGACCATCATGATCAAAGGACATGATTTCACTGATGTCCAAAAGGGCTTAATAATAGGGTACCGGGCGAAAGGTGGTAGCATTTTGGAGATCGCTAACTTTGTGAAATGTTCTAAGGCCACTGTAGTAACATTGTACAGACAATGGACTTCTCATACACTGAGTTCCTCCTAATGCCAATACAGTGGTGCCCCTCGGGGCATTGATACCAGAGGGAAACAACAACTCTGGCGAGTGCTACAGACCAGTAGACGTACCACAGTGGACCAATTAACACTGTAATTAACACAGGACTAGCAATTAAACTGTCAGGGATCACCATTGAATGAACACTCTGAGCAAAGGTTGGTTATTACCACGATTATGTAGGTGGTCATAATATTTTGATATGACTGCATAGATTGAGAAAAGTTCAGTTGTTCGAACCTACTGCAGTCCAGCGGAGAGGATTTTCTGTAACGGTTCACTGATGGTGATCACTGGGTTGGAAATGCATATGTACCCTTTTAATAACATTATATTTTAGCACTTCCTTAACACTGGGATTCTGCATCATTAAACCTCCAATTGGTGTTAATGAGAGGGCAATTAAGGAAGAGGCCCAGTTCACCAGGCCAGACAATGCTAACAGTGTGCTGTTAGAAAATTTTCACCAAGGAAACACCTGAAAGAACACTTCTTCTGATTCACTTGTCGCCAGTTATGTTTGTTATGCTTTAGAGCATTTAAGTGTGATTTAGAAATAGTAGGTGCATGTTTTGTACAAATTGTTTCATTTTCAGTCCAAATATCCTCGCTTATTATTAACTAACTGACGTTGATCATTTAGGCAGCCTTTCCCCTTGTCTGTCTGCAGGGCCTCAGCCTTCACTGAATATGTAGCAGATATTAGTTCAGAACAGTATATGCATTATTAATGTGTTTATGTGTTTAATAGACCCTGATGGGTGCCATATGAACCCTCCAGGGCTGAGGCCTGCCAGTGCAGTGCATGTGTGAGTGAAAGAGCAGGACAGTGTTGAAAACCTGGTGTCATAAACACATCAGTGCACACTGACACCATTCTTTTGGTTAAGGACTTTATTTTTTCATTCTAACCCTTTGCGTATCTTTATCATAGGGTGAATTGCGCAGACCTGTACAGTTGCTTTGTATTGTTGGCCTGTTATTACATAAGCAAAAAAATTGCTAGCATACATTTAGGAAAGTGGTGTTTTTCTCTCGTTTTTGTTCAGTAATATCATAATTGTGTTTTTGTCTGTCTGTGTTTTGTGAAGTGATTTATATCCATGCTGTTTAGTGTTGTCAGGAGTCAGAAAAATGCCTGTAGGGTTATAACTTTTGCCTCTTGGCTGACTACATGCATTGCTGTTATGTGTGTGCAGCCATTCGGGGGTAACTCTGGCTTTGCAGTAACTCCTAATAGCACTCATTAAAAGTCATTTGAACTAATAGATTGGGCGGGGCTGGTTAAACCAACACACTTGTGCTGGAGGCCCCGTATAATTATAGAACGTATGTTGGACTGTCATGCTTTGTAATGCCTTAAGAAAGATCTGCGTGTAGTACGTGTCTCCACTTGAATAAAGTCCAGTGTTTCAGTTTAGGGATTAGAGGTGGCCAGGTGCTCCTTTGAAAGGGTGTGCTTGTAGCTTAACACAATCTAGCATATTATTCTCTTTGTTTTGACACTTCCACGCATCAGCATGTTGAATGGGAACAATAACTGGCTTACTCTAATAACAATGGCTGAGATTGTTGCTGAGACCGTAAAATGGATATATCTGACATTTGTTCAACACCCTTTAGTCTTTCTACCACACAAGACCAATAGACATTATTTAACCTTACAGCAAATGAAAAAAGTGTCAGTTTCACTCAGCTTAAGCTTCACTTAGAGCTGCATTTACAATGGGAACTGCTCACATAAAAAAACAATCCAAACAAGAGAGAAGAAGGGAGAGAAACTGAGGCATAGTGCTGGACCAGGCAGCAATGCTGGGGTTCCAGGAGGAGGTGCCAGTAGTGTGTGTTCAGGTTTGGACTAAGTCTGAATATGTGTGTGTATGTGTGTGTCTGCTCAGAATAGGCAGTGTGTACATCAGAGCTGCATCATTTCAGCTCAGGAAATACTGATGGTGCTCTGTTAGGAGTCACACTGCTTTCATATGAGCGTGGAGGTGATGAAGGAGTGTGCCTGCGGTTTGAAAAGGGCTGAGGGCCCTTGTAGTTTGTGTGTGTGTCTGCATCTGTGTGTGTGTATACCTTTTCCTGGCCTGGCTTGCCTCCTACAGGCTGAAATGCAAAGACCACACAGACACCTGGCAGCTATCCACAACAGTCTGACTCTCCATCTTTCTCTCTCACTCTCTCGTTTTCTCCTAAACCTCATTGAGTACGGGCGGCTGGCTGTCACCCATGCTGTCTTTTTCCCCTCTTTCCCCCTCTTTGCTCTTTTTTCAGTGTTCTGCTGCTTGCTCTATCACTCTTACTGCAAAAGAAACATCCAGCACTGCTGGTGAAAGCTCTCCTGGTGCAGCTGCAAAAAGAAGGAAAATGTCTTCATTCACTGTCTCTCTTTCAGTTGGGATATTTACTCACTGCACCTCAAATGCCCCCTCATCAAGTCACTATTACTGCTCTGTCAAAAACACTTGTGGGTTACACTGAAATAAGTAATGTATTTACTAAAATTAGAATATTGTGAAAAAAATCATTTGTGTTCACAATTTAATTCAAAAGGGGAATTTGTCACGTTGTTGATCTTGTTTGAATAGTAATTCACTTAAACTTGATTTGAATTTACTGATCAACAATAAAACAAAAAAGGCTTGCAATGTCACATGTAATGAATATGACAGTTCACCTTATGAACAATTAACTTTTTTCCATACTATATATGTGAATAAGTTTCACAACATCAGCACACATTTGAACCAAGAGTACCAAGAGTTTACTTTTGGAGATTCAAACTCCTCAACTTTTAGATACATTAGCCATTTTGAGATCAAATATTTTTTTGGGAGGGTCAGTTAAATGTGAAGACTAACCATGCTCTGCCTCTGATAAAAATGTTCCAACGAAGTCAATGAGTACTATCCAGACCGAGACAGAGTAGGGTGGGTCTTTGTGAAATATCATCTATAAAGGCCCCTTATTGTTGTCGTTCTCATGAGTTGAGTAAATGAAAAGATTGTGCAGTCTGTCGAACATAAGGTAAATTGCACTTAATCTACTAACACCAGTAGGGCAAAATAATTAAATGCTATATGAAGAAAGTTTAGATGATGTAGCTACCATTTATGAAGGGGTGGCATCAAAACAAGCAAAATTGAGAGATTTATCTCTTTGCTTTTTGCAGAAACATCTTTACAGCCATTTGCAATATTTTTATGGCTGTTTGCAGTTCTTACTGTAGATGCTGGGCAAGCTGATCTCTTTTAGTTTATAAAATTCATCTTTGTTCCATCTATCCATCTTTGTCCCACTTGCTTTTTTCTCGTAGCAAATCAGGTCAGCCCATTCTCATCTGTCCATTGGTCCAGCTAAGCTGCTCTGCTAATCTCACTATTCCACCGACAGAGCTGTTGTGTTTGTTTATAACTGTTAGCTGAAACCGCCCCACATGCTGATGTTAGAGCAGTAGGGAACCCCGAGATTGTATCTCTTACTTATTTAATTTCTTACATTGTTTCAGGGGCAGTTTGTCTGCTTACCCGTGCCCTGTGGCCGAAACAGGAGGCATGACTACATGGCTAGAGATGTTATCTTGGGTATTACCTTGACAGACTTGTAGAATAGTCTGACCTCGATGCTGAAATCAGTTCTGTGTCAACTTGAGATTACATATCTCACTGGTAACATTTGGCCTGGGTCCCATTGGGCCAGTCAAGCATCTGGAATGAATGTGTCCAGGCTTCCGCTTTGTGATTGGACAGGGAAGTGTTGGCTATCGAAAATCTCACCCTGTTGTCTGGTAGATGATGGGAATGTTTGGGACTTTCCCTCTAGCAATGATATCATCTGGTTTCCTGAATCAATTAAATACCTCCACTCATTCAGACTTCTTCTAATTCTCCTACACCAGCTGACAAAGCTCCTTCAAACTCCACATGGTGTCTATGGGTGTTTTGTTGAGGGACGAGCATATTTTGTCATTTTAACTCTAAACATCACACAAACAAAGTATTACTGTCACATCTCTATGCATTCTTACTTATAGCCACGTTTAGTACTGTAAGTAAGAATACATACAGATGGAACAGTAATTATTTACCTTAATATGTGCGCTATTTATGTACTATGTGTGCTGTTTATGACTGACACTACCTTGATTTAAAACTACACAACTTCGATTAAAATGTATCTTCTAAGTCAGGAGTGCACACACTTTTTCAGCCTGCGAGCTACTTATCTAATGACTAAGTCAAAATGATCTACCTACTATAAAAATGCAAGACATTATTTATAAATATACTGACAATTTATGTGTACAATGTATGCTGGTGTACCTTGAATAACTACATGAACCCATATTACACAATACAACTGTGTACATGTTTAGTCATTAGCCTACTTTACTCTGATGACTTGGACTGAATGGAATCAGTCAGGGATGCATAGTCTGGACAGTAGTTGCTGATAGCCAGCCTCAAGCAAACCTCCAAATGATCATCAGTCATAGTGGAGTGATACTTGGACTTAATGATCTTCACGTGTGAAAAGGCTGATGCTGAATAATGCAGTCAAAGCAAACACACTTCAAAAATGACGGTAAAAAAGGCCTCCACTCTGTATGGAAATGGTCAGTTTTAGGCTTCTTACACAGGCAGAACAAACATTCATGTTAAGAACTTACAGTGACAGGTGAACAGCTGGCCAACTTGAAAAACACCGTTTACAGATCCAGATGCTGTTTATGAATCGATAGCAGAGACGGCCAATCACACGTTAGCAAGGAACGGCAGAGCCAATCGAATGAGCTTGTGGGCGGTCTAAAGTGAAACAGGATTTTCAGATTGATCTTCTTGGATTCCCGCTGGGTCCTAGTGCTCGACCAGTCTTTCTGTATGTCAATCAAGTGAGATGTTTTATAGCGAGGACGGATGATAGGCTGACGTCAATTTTTCTAAATTACATGTGACCTACCCACTCTACCTTTGCGATCGACCGGTAGATCACAATCAAAGTATTGTGCACCCCTGCTCTAAGTGAAGTGAAAGTCAGCAGTGATTAGTGCTGTTTTAAGTTTTCCTTTTGGTTTACTCTTACAGCAAAAATATTGTGATGGCTACATTTGTTTCAGGAGTGACTTCACATTACAAATGTGGCAGTTGTAAACTGACAGATACACAGTCTTTATATTGTTTGAATAATAATTTGATTTATTATTCTGTATTTCTGATATTCATGAGTTGTAAGCCATACTGATCAAAAGTTAAACAAAAAAGTCATAAAATGTATGACTGTACAATGTGCCACCTTGTAACTTAAATAGTTTGCAGTTGATTTTGTGTTTTACAGGATGATTTCCACTGTAGACTGGCTGTATGGCCGAAGGGTAAAGTTCTGTATGTTTAAGTTGATACACCATGTCTCAAACCCCCTAGTGAAATGTAAATATTGCTCTCCCTTCATAACTGCTATAACATGTGCAGTGCTTGAGGGAGCCTTCTGCAGCCTGTGCACAGTGCTGCTTGAGAAGCCGTCAGCTTGCCGGCACATCCAGTGCTCCTAATTTACAGTTGATGAGGGTCCACTTCATCTCAAGGCACAGAACATCACTTTTTATATGAAGCTCCAGGAAAAAGTCTGCACAAAGCACATCTTTGTCTACATTTTTTCCTTCAATTTCTTTTAGTATCAGTGCCTGGACACAGCTTGTGGCAAAAATGTAGTGAGACATACAAATTGGACATGATTTGCACTCCATTTAAGTCACTGCTTATGGCATGTTGGCTTTAATTGCATTCACAAATGGGCATTCCAATAACTGTTGTAAAGATCTATATTGCATATAATATCTAATCTGTGATCTACCATTAGGCATATATTGCATCTTCTGTTGGAATGAAATAATCTCTCCGTTTCTTTAGATTGCATGTTGCCTCTTTGTTCTCTGAGTACAGTCAGATTAGTTAAGATCCTGTGTTAGCTAGCTTGTTCTGTGCCAACTGGACTGATTCCAGCTTCAGCAGGAGTTTTTCTCTCTCTTCTGTTTGATATTTACTTTACTGCCTTCTCAGGGAAGCTGGTACGGGCCTAGACAGACAAACAGGGCTGTTTTAATGGGAAAGGGAGGTGGAGTAGTTCTGCTCAGGGCCTCTCACTCCTTCCTCTGCAAAGGCTAGAACAGGCGCAGGGCACCTGTGGGCCCTTAAACAGTTTTGTTATGGCTCTACTGTAAAGCTTTTGGCAGTAAGGGTTCATTGTGCCCACAGATCGCACTGATGGGGCAATGAGGAAAGGATGAGAGTCAGTGATTATGCTGTTAATGTTCTGTCTGGCTAGACATGTGGTGTTTGACTATTATGCTAGCATGTCTGACTGTTGTGTAAGCTATCTTGCTAACTTAGAAATCCTGTTTTTTTGGAATAAACACCAGAGCATGACTTATTTTGAAAAACTTTACTATATAAGGACCACTTCAGTGCATTTTTTAGAGAAGAAAGCAGAGCTAAACTGAGAGAGAGAGAAGAGTACATTCTGCATTAATAAGCCAGTATGAGTTTACCAAAAGAGTGAAGAAAATGCTCATACAGAAGGAAATGGAACACCTGTCTCATTTTTATCCATGCAAGACATCTGAGAAGCCTACCATGGTCCAAAAATGGCAGCAAGGTCTGTACCTATTAATACAGATGGTGGATTATATTAGACAGGCATAAAGACAGCAGGCTTCATTGAACCATTAATGAATTACAGATCTGGCATCTAAGGTCTAAAAGGTCCTTGTGTTACAGCAAAATGCCATACTTCTGTCATTTGTTGCCACTGTGTTTGTGTAATGAATAAAGTAGGCAAAGCCAAAAACTAGTAATTCATCTCCTTCTACAGACACACAGCAATATCTGCTATATTCAACAGAAGTGTAAATACTTAATTGTTGTTGTTTTTGTAATTGATTCAAAGCTAAATAATGTTGCTGTGTTTTCTTTATTAGGTGATTGATGTGATGTTATTTGTGGTGCATATTTTGTTTAAACAGTCCTGTGGTGTCCCTAGTAGCATCACCACATGTGTGGTCTTTTTTTAATTTTAGGGCACAGGCCGAAGTTGGATGACTCCCCTAAGCCAGGCCTGTTCGATCTAGAACGAATCCGGCAGACCACCATGAGAGTCGCTGTGCCAACACAAGCTCCCCGACCCTCCCTCAACACCCCTAACTCCTTCTCCCCTCAGGGTCAGAGCCAAATTTCAGGTATGGGCAATTTTACCATTTCTCACCGTTATTGACATTGCTGAAATATGCTTTTACTGTTTCAAATTTCTTCTCTCAAGAGTTTCAAAACACAGTTTTTTAGAGTTTAAATTCAGACTTGAGACTTGCATGTGCAATTTTATATGTGCAAAGTCTATAATAGTTTTTATTGTTCAATACGGCGTATTACAATTTAATATTTAATATGTCAAGGACAGTTTGCAGAAAAAAAGATTTTGCATGTAAGTTTCCCAGACGTTATTGGCTATTAAAACATTGGTAAAAGGTCATTAAACAAACTAAGACAGATAGAATCAATATTACTGGTTCTTAAACTGATTTAATAGCACTTCTGTTGTCACACACCTAGGTGTAATTCCACAATAATGTGCAAAGGTTTGTGGAAGCTCAAATATCACGCTGAGGTGAAAGAGAAGAGGAAACAGAGTGTGTGTGTGTGTGTGTGTGTGTGTGTGTGTGTGTGTGTGTGTGTGTGTGTGTGTGTGTGTGTGTGCAGTCTGACTTACTGATTGTACATTTTGTCATTGAAGCAGTTTATATAGAAAGTAAATCAAATGTAAGTGTAATTCACTGCATAATGTCTATGTAAGCCCTCAAATAAGGTTTAACACTTGGGTGTGTTGCTGTTTATATACACCACATCTACTGCAGATGAACTGCCATGATCATGTATAACTTTCAAAACATTATAGAAACAA
This sequence comes from Crenuchus spilurus, assembly GCA_036984385.1. Lineage (NCBI taxonomy): Eukaryota > Metazoa > Chordata > Actinopteri > Characiformes > Crenuchidae > Crenuchus > Crenuchus spilurus. The sequence goes on along the minus strand of BRDA01001401.1, from coordinate 84,803 downwards.
TAACAAAACAATTTAATAAAAATAGAGTTTTATTCAAGATATGTATGCATTTTAAATGTAGATATTTTATTGGTCTTTAAAATGGTCAAGATCTGGGGGAGGTTCACAGGTCATAATTAGGTGTTAATCTATGAAAATAACTTTCCTTCTCTTTGTTTGGTCACATTTGGTAAGACCCTCGCCAGTCGCAGTCATCCCCTCCATGGTTTAATGATCAGGCGTATCCATCATACCTGAGCCCCATGGCCTCCCCCTCGGTACACTCCACCACCCCTCTGTCCTCCAGCCGTGCCACAGGCCTGCCCTCCATCAGCGATGTGCCCCGCCGCCTTCCAGGTAACCTCCAGCCTCAGCCCCACTACAGGTGCGGCCCCTTCCCCTCTCACCCTACACTGCCCTGGCCTGGGGTCCAGAGAGGGACACATACATTTAGCATTGATTTTAATTAGGTGGGTTTTTTTGTTTTGTTTTTTTGAAGAGCCAATGGCTCATTCAGTTACTTGTAGCTATGAAATGAATTGCTTGTCTTATAGTATATCAATGCCACGTTAAAGCATTTCATTTCACTCAATGTTCATGCCTTAATCAATTACAAATGTAATCTGACATTAGCTAAGTTTTTATTGGCTTATTCTGGTGTGGATGTGAAAAATTAGACATTTTTGAAACTTCAGCTACCAGAGAGTGATGGAAAGAGTGCTTTTCCCTGACCTAGAAAAAAGAGATTGTTTCCTTTTTCCTCCACCCAAGTCTTTGATCCTGTGCCGAATATGGTTAATAACAGACTAAGACATAATAACAGGCCAGTGGCAGGCAAATAAAGCAGCTTTATAGTGATATGGTTCCGAAACAGTCTGCCAGGGAACCCATGCCTAGTTGGTGCAGGAGCTAATATGCTAATTTGTCCTCTTTTGCCCTGCACATACCCGAAAGCACACATTTAAGACCTAAATGCGGGCTGACGAGTCTCACTCCAAACACCTGTTTGAGTCAGGGCCAGGTGACTGTTTTTTCTTCTTTTTTTCTCATCCTCCTGGTCTCTTTTCTTCCTTGAGAGCCCAGAGAGACTGCAAGCGATTAAATGAGCGGCTCCCTGGTGTGAGTGCTGCTTGGCAGTTTTTGGATGCCTGCCACCTGCCCTGTCAGGTTCGATTAGTCTGGTTATGTCAGCCCGTAGCATGTCACATAGCAAACTTAAAGCTTGTGCTGCTATTAACAGCCATTATCTGAGATAAGACCAGCACTGGTTGACACATCCTGCTGCCAGCCAAGCAAACAACAGTAAAATAATCCTTCTGTTAAATACGGACACTGTTGTCAAATGTCATTACTGTCCTTTTGTTGTCCGAAGTTGATGTTTTAACACTTGCTAAAAGTATATTTGCAATGAACATCAAACTGTAACTGCCAAATTAAGCTTTGCTTTGTGCTTCTTAAGCAGGGAGAGCCCACTTAGATGCCCAGAACTAGCATCTGGTTTTGAGTCCAGTGCTGTCTCTTAAGTATTGTGGCGTCTAGCATCAGTGACTGTTTAAATGCAGCCTAAACACAGCCTTTGTGTGTGTGTGTGTGTGTGTGTGTATAAAGAGGGGTGCGCTTTTAGCTGTTCTGCCCATTATTCAGAGCACACCCTCTCTCTTGCCTGGGGCTACAGAACCATTATTCTGAGAGGTTCAAATCAAAGAAGTTTAATATAAAGGAGAAAGAGTCAGAATGAGGGGGGTGGGAAGTTACATTTTAGTGTTCAGGACATGAGGGTGCTAGCGACAATTCGTGCATCCGCAATGCGCCCACACATAATCATAGTCCCCCTGAGTGTAGACATGGTGACAGGAAAGACGCCTTGTGATTTATGATAAGAGAACTGCGACTGGGAATGGGGGTGGGGGGCTTTTTCCCCCTGCCTCGCTCACTTTTTGGCACAATACTGGTGCTAGGAATGGCCCATTAGTGGTTAGTGATTTCTGAGGCGAATGGGAGAGCACATGAAGGACAGAGGGCCGGATGGATGGCGTTCTTGCCTGGGCTCAGTGTGTACGAGATACCAGGAGCCCACATCTGAGACTGATGCTTTGTGCACCCCTCAAAGTGCTTCCAAATGTGTGACCACTTATGCAACGCAACTGCATTTAAAACATACGCCATAGCCAAGTTAATGTGGACACACACACACAATTTACTGAAGTGATATGCATACCTAAGTACACGCAGGCCAATTTAAACATGTGCAGACACACATAAACAGGCATATAAATAAGCCTGGTGGACACTGACAAGGAGAGACATAAGCATACACATGAATACGCATACAGCGTGCTTGTCAAAGAACATGAAGGAGAAAAGCCATAAATAAATACAGCCAATCCAGTGACTGTGCTCTTTTATTGTGCATTGCTGTGATTCAATCATAAAGCTGTAGTAAGCATGAATTAAATGTAAAAAAAGTATACGTTTTATTTCAGACTGAGTTGAGATACAGCATATCCAGTAGTTATTAAACTTTTAGAAAAATGTATGTAATTAATTCCATTTTAAAGTGATGTCTTTAAGAAAATAAATGTATTTAAGTCCATTTGAAAGTAATAGCTTGGCAAAAATCAAGTTGACACATTTTTCTCTTTACCCCAAATGTAGTCACTCAGCCAAGATATGAAGCTAACAGTTAAAAATATTCTCCATTAGCATAGTAGACTGACAAAATTCAACCTTCAAGAAGGTCGCTACTACTGTTTTTAGCTTTTTGGCATGCTTTTGTGGGTTTTATAGTGTTTTAACACTACAAAATGTTGCTGTCTGAACAAAGCCTCTCAATATTTAATGGAAATCAGTGCAAAAGCATTTAATTTCAAGTGATTTTGTAGCATTTCTATTGCTCTAGTGGTCAGCAATTTCTCACACAATACTAAGTCTGACTGGCATGTTCAGATAATGCAAAAAAGTGAATACGTTTAAAATGGAGATATATGGTTTTGTTCCAGCAGCAATGATAAACTTGTCATGACAACTGACATAAACCTTTATAACATAAACCTTTATAAAGATTGTAGGCTTATTCCAATGGTCATCATCTGACATTCTGTGATCAAATTTGATAATATAGCCTTTATGACAGATGATACCAAGTGGAATGAGACTTTGTGTATAGAAGTTTATGTTAGTTGTCACAGTGCACTAATACAGGTAAATAAATAAACTTCAGACACAAACACACTTTGGCTGATAAAATGCATTAGGGTAAGGGGAGAACTATGTGCTACATTATTCCTTTAAGTGAAATTATTTCAGCCATAATAATGTTCAGAAAACTAAGAGCATATGTCCTGTGTTGTCTGCAGGTTCAACAGATCTGAGTCCTTTCCCTGGACAGTTTGAGCGACAGTTTCCTGGTTTCTCCTCTCTCACCGAGAGCCGATTCTCAAGTCCGCGAATGCACTATCCAGCCACTTTCACCTACACGCCCACCCCTGTGACCACAGGCATGTCCCTGGGCAGTGCCCACTACCACACTTATCTGCCCCCACCATATCCAGGATCCACTCAGAGCCAGACCAGCCCCTTCCAGAGCAGTAGCACCCCATATCTTTATTATGGTGCCTCCTCTGGTTCCTATCAGTTCTCTATGGTTCCAGGGGGAGATCGTTCACCTTCCAGGATGCTTCCAACTTGCACTAGTGCCTCCACCGGAACCACACTGGTGAACCCTAGTCTTCCTGTCCAAGCTGACGGAGGGGGTGGTGGGGAGGAGGATGGTAGCCATAGTAACTCCCCCACTGTGCTGAATGCGGCGGGGAGGATGGACGAAGGTGTGTGGCGGCCATACTGACCAAACTGACATTGTGTTAGCGAAAGGGCAGCACCTCTTTGACAGGTGAACTCCAAACCAATTGACATGGTTTTAAAGCACAAATCCTACCAGGATTCTAATCCTACCTTGCTGAGCTATTCTCTTTATGCTTTGTTTCTTTTTAAACTTAAAATGTCATGTCATTTTTAAGGAGTATTTATGGAACATCGTTCTTCAAAAAGAAGTATTTTAAAGTGAACTCATGTAACAGTTGTTATTTGTATAACTGTAATATATGGTCCATTGCTCTGAAGCTGATAGCTGTTTGTTAGCTCTTGTCAAAGCTATTAACCTGTTAGCTTAAATTTAGTTTGTACGTACAGTTTAAAGCACTGAGCAGCAACGAGCTTCAGTTGAATATAAACAAAGTTTGTTTTTAGGATGTTCTTTTTTAACTTAAGTAATTTAAATTATGCATATTTGGAGAGTTGTGAGAGGATGTTGAGTTGTAAGTTATAAAGCCATAAATTAATTAATGTATTCTGAACTTGACTCATAGAGGGAATATTTTTGTAATGCATCTATGTTCAAGTTGATAATGAAATTAATACGTAATTTATGGGTAGTTGAATTTTCTGTGCCTATTAAGCCTGTTCATTAAGCAGGGGTTTCTAATTAGAATCTGGAAAAAAGGTTTTATACATCTATATACATTTCATTATAGAAAAGCTCTATTCTTATTTAGCAAGTAGGCATACTAGTCTGAGTTATTGCTTTAATGCTTGGTACTTAAAGCTCTGGCAACCTTGTAATGTTTGACTTCAGACCAAAGAGATTTGCTTGAAAATGTTTGCTGAATAACATAATACTTCCTTTCATTTTTATGCAATATGCTCAATGCTTCTGTCAGTGTTAACCTTATTGAATGAAAAAATAGCTGCAGTCTGTTCTGATCAAAATAAGGGCTATAACAGGAAAAACTACCAAAGACTGCACACTATGGGGTCTGCTGTGTAATCACCTGAAGACTGGATCAGTTTACTGGAACCTAGAATGTACCTATTAAATGCCACACACAGTAATGCACAGGCTTTGATATACTGTGTTTACCCTCAGTATGGTATTGCTCAGTGTAATGGCAGCTAAGACCATCCTTGATTTTTTTTTTTTACTTTTCAGTTTATGTAGTTTCTTTATGTTGGAAATACCCTGGACATTAAAGATGCACATTTGTTTTTCTTCTGTCAAAGCTATGTTTGAAATGTAAGTGCATGATCTCTGTAGCTGTTGATTTGATCCCTGATCAGCAATTGCTGAACCAATTGCAGGGTGACCTCACTATGAGGCCTTGGACATACAGCTTTCTAAACTAAATCAGTTTTAGAGCATTTTCCTCGGACTCAATTTTCTCAAAAGAACAGATAATATTCATAATGCATTCATTTACAATCAGATAAGCAATGCACTTAGTCCTATAGTTCATATACACCATCCCACCACTCTGGCTAATGGAATCAGCTGTACTGATCTCACCCAGTTGTGCCCTAAATCAACTTATACACATGTATTTTGTGTTGAAGATTTTTTGTCTTAAAATTGAGTCCAGTATCCTTTCAATGTGTTAATTTGACTTCATCTCTGGTGACTCAATGTCAGTTCCCATTCTTTTGCATGTTATGATAAATATTTGTCATTGTAAGGACTTTGGTCAGCTGTGAGAGTGAGCAGAGCTTAAAAAATCATGTTTACAAAATGTTTACATTATTGTGAGTGTAGATTGTTATTGTATGAGGCAAATATACCCCAGTTACATTTGTGCTTATTATTAGTTTTCTTGATTTGAAAAAAAATATTTACCTTCCTGGTGGAAACTACCAGAATAAAGGGGGGGCCGTTTTGTAGCAGATTTCTCTCCGAAGCTTGCATGCTTTGCTTCACTTGCACAAATGTGTTTTATTTATCATGTTTCTGGCCTCTGAGGCATTTTCTTTTATATCTTTATAGAACAATGGCTAAAGGGAACGATGGTCATGACAACAGTGAGAGAAATTGGCATTTATTATAGTTGTACATGTTTACTTTTATAAGGGAAATAAAAATGAAATTTTGCAGATTTTTTTTGTGTGTGGAGAAGATTGGATTCAATGTTTTCTGTCATAATGTTTCTCATATTGTTTTATATTGATTTGTTGAAGTGCCACCTTTGTCTCTTCTTCTTTTTGTACATACTGGCTTGGGGTGCAGCATGGATCAACATTTGCTTTGGAGCGTCCAAGCTGGTACTGTGTTGCTGGCTACAGCCGTGTCTTTGTCTCTCCAGTAGTGCTCTCAGTAAAAACCAGGCCTTCAAGCACCAGGGGCTGTTCTACGTTACTTCAAGACATAACAGACATAATCAGAGAGCATTCCAGCTCCAGCACTTTTTAACGGGAACTGAGAACATTCCAGGGATTTCCTTGAATATGAAGTGAGTAGGGAAGGTGGAGCAGCTCTTGTGTTTTTTGCATTCCCATCATTCCGATCCACATCTAGTAATTACGATAATAAACTGGAGATGTGAAACAAGAGACAGTTACATGATATTCTATAATGGGTGGGGGAGGGCAGAGAGAAATCTCAGGAAAACAGCAATTTTGCAAAACAGCAGTGCTGGGAGAGCATTTAACAGCTGAAAAGCTTCAGATTTTTTTTTTAACTTGGACATTAATCTTTGTATCTCCTCAGTAAGACTTTAAGGAGAAAAAAGAGGGAGCGGTATACAGAGTGAGTGCGAGACAGAGAGAGCGAGACCTTACACAAACCAGTCAGCACCTCCATGTCACACAGCCCAATACAAACTTGACTCTGGCAGAGTCTCGGCAACAGATGGCCTGTGTTAAAGTCCATCTAAAAGGGCCTCTAGCATAAATTAGCACTACACGCTACATTCTGCCACTCTATCTGAGCTCTGGGCTATTACATAACCTGTCACAGTCCTCCACACATGAAGTAACACTGTATTTGAAGCTGAGAAAAACATTAGTTCTATAGCATGTTCCTCTCATTGTGAGAACTAACACTGTTGCACTGTTGTCCTACTTTAACACTTCTGGGCTGAATGTAAAGGGCCATATAAAAAATGTGAATGTTGTGAAAAAGTTCATTTGAGTTCTTAATTTGTGTTCTTGTTTTGATTTTATTACACATAAATTGACATTTCAAGCCTCTTTAGTTTTACTTTTGATCAGTAATTATAATTTTTTTTTGGTTGGGGGGGGTCAAAAATGGGTGTAAAATGTCTCCACCCGTTATTTCCTGGTCACAGCATTTCTGATTTCATTTTTAAGTGTGTTTAAATCTAAAGTCCCCCCCCCAATGGACTGCTGTTTGGTTTTCAGTTTTGTTTTGTTTTCCCCAGATTCTGCTTCAGCAGTCTGGACTAGTGACACTAGTGGTCAGTGTCTTCCACACAGGGCAACTGGAAACTACGCCACTGTTGATATCTCATGAAAATCAGAATCTCAGATTATTAGAATATTTCAGTTTGAGTAAATTACTATTCAAACAATTTCAACACTAAATCAAAAAAGGCTTGAAAAGTTACCTTAAGTCTGATGAATAGAAAATATAATTTGTACTTTTTAAATTAAATTATGAACACAACTTTTTCAAAATATTCAATGTTTTTTATGTGGCACTGTCAACGTAAAGATGTCTAACTTATTTAAGCAGCAAATAACACATAACTTAAAGGCATTTTCACCATGCAGTTGCTCTCAATGTTTTTCAGTGTTTTTTGAACACAGTAGCTGTCTTTTATCGACACATTTCATAATGAATGGATCATCAGAAATGCTTAACTTACATTATAAAAAGAAAAAAGTTTTAGCTTTTTTCTATAAATGTACAATTTGAAGATAGATGTTAGTTTTGTTTGTTTGAGGGTGGTGTGATAGCTACCCTGACTGGAGGGGGAGCATAAACAGTGGGAAAATATTTCATTCTTTTCATGTTGGCTCAAGTTGATTCAGACAAAATAGCCTCCGTAGTGCCACATTAAAAAACACTATCAAAAGTAATGCCACACATTTTGTATTATTAGTCACATTAGGTCCAGTTAAGCAGAGCTAAAGCTAATCTTAAAACATGTAGTCAGTCAGTCTTCTTTAAGCATATTTGCCAACATTAGGCTGTGAAAAAGATTTTCCAGGTTGTCAGCAAAATTTCCCCAGAGACGAGTGTTCATCGGAAAGCACACAAACTTTACTTTCACTTTCAAAAAACAATCAGCGCTGGCGCTGAATGCACACCCTTCTCTGGGCATAGCACAGCGAGGAGTAACACATCAGTAAGGGTCATTTTTGAGTGCTCATTTCTGCCTCTGGGTTGAGTTGCCACAACACACATCCCAGAATCAGAGAAACAGCTGTTTGATGGGAATGTAAGCTGAGAAATCAGGAATGCAGTGTGAGAAAGAGTTAAAAAGGGGAAATCAGGAGTGTTGGCAGGTGTGTTTAAGTACTGATCATATTCACAATGTGCTGAGAAAAGTGTACATTTATAACAATAGAATAATATCATATCGCCCACCCAAACTGTACGTTGGGCCTGTTTTAACCAGAAGCTACTTCAGTCTGTCAGCTGTTCTTAAAGCAAATGTTAGCTGAAGACTGAGGCTTCATTGGTGGTCGAACACTCCATCCTGGCCTCCTATAGTATGAGCAAAACTAGAGGAGAGGTATTTATAGACCACTCGCATAAACGTTTTACATCTTTAATAATATTATTGTTTATTGTACATGTTTCGACATGCCACCACGACCACTCCTGTCAGCAGATTTTCGAGGACAAATACGCTGAGGTTCCTTTACATTTCTCTCCATGTTGCTGAGTCAGGCTTAACTCATTTTCTCTCATTGCACTTTGGAATTAAAGGGGAAAATGGTTCAATGGGTTTTTGAAATCACATCAGCCCAACTGCTCCATCTAGTGCTCAGCTTACAACTGTCTCTGTTGGAGGAAGATGTTTTCACATTTATAGATAAGAAAGTACTGCTCTTTGTACCTACTGGGATTAACCCCTCATATATATAACCCTGGCCTACAGTAAACTAGAGACTAAACTAAAGCATGTATCAGCTGACAGTGTAAGAGGTTTTTTAACACACAACATTTGTACTGTAGTTTGTAATCTCCATCTTATTGATGTAAAGACTCACCTTTGAGCGAAGAAGTCTTTGAGGTCTTTCAGCACCTCTGTATTGGGAAGCCAACACATTCCCTAACTTGACCTCATTGAACTGAACTACAAACCCACTGGGTCATAATTATGATAATTGAGAAGATGTTCCAATATCAGGACCATGGACAGCTACCACACAAACAATAGGCCTCTTTGTTGAGTCTGCACATTGGTGCCAGGAGTCTCGAGTTCTCCGCCATCTAAACTGTCAAAAACGGCTCAAACCATTGAGCGCCTCAGGCACCAGAACATTTGACAGGACAGGGCTGTTGTGTTGTGCCAAATATTCATGCAAAACAGGCCTTTTCCATAGGTTGGAGCCAAGCAGTAAAATGTGAAATATTTGGACAGAAACTCCATCTTCAGATGTAGCCAGCCATAGAGGAGTATAGACATGTTTCTCGTCAAAGGAACAAGCCGTGTAAACTTTTTGATGGGGCCGAGTGTTAATTGAGAAGTAATGAACTGGTAATGCAAAACAGTCCCGTCGCGCTTCCACAGGCCTTTTATGATGACTGACATACAGGCTCGGTGACACTACGCCAATTATTTCTGATTTCTGTGTTTTGGAAAATGACAAAGTAATCGTGGCCCTCGCTGCATGCCAGACTGTTTCATGGATGCCCACGGTCTGCTCCTCGTTTAGACTCCAGGCTCTGTCTCCAAACATCCCCAACTCATGTTATTATATTAATGACAGATTTTATGGTTTATGACTGGAAAGTCAAACATTCTCGATTTCCTGGGGAGTGTGCGATGATTTATAAAGCTGAATGATAAAGCGAATTTTCTTGACAGCCGTGGACCTGCGAGGGCTTCTGTGGGCAAGGCTGAGTGCAGAAGCAGCAGATCGCTCTCTTATGTGGAGAGATATACTGCGTGCTGGAACACGGCGAGAGGAACTCAGCTGTCCTGATTCCTTACTCAGGCACCAAGTCATGTCAGAGAAGAATTATAATCATCCCAGACATACTGTAACTGTCTGTGGACCCACATCCTGCCACTACAGGAAGAGCAACTGTTTGAAAGATCAAATTAAAACTCAAACGTCAATCTTTTCACTGAGGCTATAATCACTCTGCTTCTGCTCGACATTTGATCCCCCCTGTGCTAAATACGAAGGCAGAACATCTCTTTTATAGTCCTGCTTTTAATCAATCAGATTGGTGGCTGTGTGATATAGTAGGCCTTGTGATCCTTCCAAATCATATCTCTTTGATCTGGCATCAGAGCCTTTGGGCTGGCAGGGCTCAGGTTGTGGATCTGACGCAGGCCGAACCACTTAACAGGCCTTGGGATCGTCGTTGATGTCCAGCATGTGCCGAGTGGAGTACTCTTCTAGCCAGACATGCCTCTGGTTAGGTCATCAGCTCCACACTTAAGCCACAGGCGTGCGCCCGTCATATCAGTAATCCCCATCAAATCCCACCACAAGTCAGTCACACTGCAGAGCAGCAGAAAGCTGGGCCCTTTAACCATCACCGTGAGGAAGAACCCGATACTCTATTCCCTTCTGAAAAAGCCGGGATTTGTATTTCTTCCAATTTGTCTTAATAAAAATGATATCCTGCTTTATGACAGAATACTGGAACATTGCTTCATCATCCATACCACGATTCTCCATTTATCTTCTCTTCATGATTAAGAAGAAAAAATAGAAGAAGAAACGTGTAATCTTAAAAAGAAAGGACTCTTTGTAGCAGTGCCATAGAACTACTTTTAAGAAATGTTTGTGTTGTGTGTTGGATAAATGTGAAACGCTACATTATTACTATTATTACTATTATTATTATTATTATTATTATTATTATTATTATTATTATTATTACATTCTTGTTTCACTACTGTCACTATAGCAGTACACCTGACACTACAACAGCATCACGACTGTATGATGACTGTTCATCAATAACTTATAAGTAGTTGACCAGAGGAGGATGGGTCCATGTGAGTCAGGTTCCTCCAAAGGTTTCTTCTTCCAGTTTGGAGGGAGTCATGCCACAGTTGCAGTTGACTTGCTCACTGCTGCTTTTTGGGTTTCTATGTTATTACTGAGACTCTGTAAAGCTGCTTTGTGACATCAGTTGTAAAAACTGCTATATAAACTAATTTAACTTGACTTGACATCTTAGAACTGTACTAGCACATCTCCAAAAATGATAATATTGTGAAAACATTCTGTGTTCATAATTGAATTCTAAAACTCTCATTGTATATTCATTACTTATAGAGACATATTTCAAGATTGAATTGTCACTTTATGTTTATGTTTACATTTACAGCATTTGACAGATGCTCTTATCAAAGTGACATACAACAGTGTTTTGTTTCCATTAAGAGAATTATCTCAGCTAGTACAGACAGGTTAGAGTCTAAACTACTCTTCAGACACTGTTAGAACTAAACCATCACTAATAGCTAGAAAGAAGGAAAGACACACAATTATACACAATATAAGAGCTTTACAGCATCACAATAAGTGTTTAAACTAGTGCTGCTTAAGTGCTCCACAAAGAGAGTCTGTGTGTGAAGACTGTGAGGGACTCTGCTGTTAGAACAGCCAGTGGGAGTTAGCTCCACCACCTGGCTGCCAGGACAGAGAAGAGCTACTCTTGATGCTAGACTTCCGCGTGTCTTGAAGGATGGCGGGTCAAGCCGAGCCATACTGGAAACTCAAAGGTCGAGACTTGACCATTGTCATCAGGTATGGAGGTGCTGGTCCATTTCTGGCTTTGTAGGCGAGCATCAGTGTTTTGAATCTGATACGAGCAGCTACAGGAAGCCAGTTAAGTTTAATTAATTAATTAATTAATTAATTTGCTAATGTGATTGAACACAACAGAATTTGACCTCCGCATTTAACCCATCTGTGCATGTAAAACACACACTAGGCTGTGAGAACATGTGCCCGAAGCAGTGGTCAGCCCTATTCAGGTCACTTGGGCAGCAGTTGAGGGTTAGGTGCCTGCATCAAGGGCACTTCAGTTTCTGAAACTTTTTCACAATATTATCATTTTTGATGACACTGTATACCTAAACCAAGAAGAAAGGTTATTTAAGTGTACATGAAGAGCATCTCATCTTGTCCGAGTAAAGTCCAACAGAAAAGGCATGACATTTCTGTTTCCAAGCTAAGTGCTCAAATTCTGCTATATTCATAAAGATTGAATTAACAAGCTATATTTAAGGAAATGTAGTCATCAGTAACTGCTTGATTATCTGTAATAGTAAACCTGTAATAACAGAGTGCAGCAGTGTGCAGAAAGGAGATCTGAGTTGGCTTGGTTTTAATAGGCTGTGACAGTTCAGCTGAGGCTTTAATTCAGGCTTTCAGTGGCACCATCTGCTGGTCATGCAGAAGAAGGACAGTGGAGGAATCAGCTGTGCCTGCTGTGGTTCAGCAGTACAGAAGTGAAGCACATTCATTTAAGAACTTAATGAACTCAGTGAACCTCGTTCACAGTTGTAGATAAAGTCTGCAGGGCTGTGAGTTACTTAACCACAGCTGGTTTATATGTACCTTATTCACCCTTTTAGCTTTTATTCAAGGATTTGCCAAAACATGAGCTGTGGTCTGGTGTTTAGGGATCTTGTCTTGTGGCCAGAAGGTTGCTGGTTCAATCCCTGGACAGGTCATGACTGAAGTGCCCTTGAGTAAGGCTCCTAACCACCAACTGCTTCCTGGGTTCAGTGGATAGGGCTGCCCACCGCTTGGTTGTTATCACTTTCACCTCTCAGCACTGAGGTCTCGAGTCCCCATCTGGGTGGTTTCCATGTTCTCCCCGTGTCTGCGTGGTTTTCCTCCAGAGTCTCAGGTTTCCTCCCACAGTCCATGCACGTCAGGTGAATTGGTTACTCTACATTGCCCTGGTCTGAGTATGTGTGTGTGTGTCCAGAGCTAGATTGGCACTCTGTTCTGACTTTTTGTAATATAGTGTAGTGCCCTGACCAGTGAAGGGGTACGGGGACTCACCATGACCATGAACTGTAAATGCAGTTAAGACGATGGATGGATGGATTATAATTCTAATTCCGACTTGGATGGTGTTTCTCCAGAGCATCCTGTCTACTGTTTGGGTCTTCAGGCTATTGCTGGCATTACTGTCCAAAATAAGAGCTTCACTTTGGACATCTGTGTGAGCTTTGGTTTGATGTATTTGGTTGAGGAGACAGTAATGTCATTGTAAATACTACTTAAACTTAATTATGTAGTTATCTACATTTGCATCCAGTTTGCATTCTTTATGAAAAGGTTTTCCAATGATGCCCAAACTGTAGAACATATTTTTCCACAAAATACAACAATAAATCGAATAATTGAATTTAAATCATAATAAATATCATTTGATATGAACACAAATGTGGTAATCATGGAAATGGGTCATTATCTGGATTTTTGAAATTATTGAAACACATAAAATAAACACTTAACATAAAGTAGAAACACAGCAGTGTTCTGGTTTCTATACCTTTATGGAGAAACTGTGTTACAGGCCATTCTGCCAATAGAAAGAATATGTCAAACTGAACATTGTATCATTCAATGAAACAATGAAGGATGGTCAACTGCAGCAGTCAGCAGAACCACTGAGATATAAACACTCTTTATACTACATAACAAGAATATTCAAGTCAGTGAGGTACAAAGGGAAGACGTTCTTATCTGCTTAAGCTTTGTGTCACTGGCTTTCTTTCTCCACTTTCTCCTGAGGTCAACACCACAGTCAGCACCAGAGACAGATCCCAGTAAAACCAGACTCTAGTTCCAGTTCAGTACCTGGTTCTGTCAAACAAAAAATGCTAACAAAAACACTGAATTTAATATAAAGTAATAAAAAATTTGCCACTCAGATTTTGAATTATTCTATTATTTAATGCACTGTGAATCTTTTGAACACGTACATACCATAAAATCTGCTCAATAATAGCAAAAAGAACACTAGAAATATATTTTTATTTCTCTAATATTACTAGTGGTATTTTTTATGTATGAGGGCTCTGACATTTTAAACAGTGATCTGAATCTTTTGAAAAGTGATTGTATATGTCATAAAGTGATAAATAGTCAAAAATGAACAAACTGTCAGGTCACCTTTGTGTAAAGCAGAGGTTCTCAACCACAACAGACCAATACCAGGACAGAGCATATGATATTGGCTTGCCGGGGTACAAAAATCTAAACAATAATTATGTCAGTATTGGCTACTATGCTGTCTTTGCTGTAGCCCACTTCAATATCAACAAAAGCCACAAATGACAACATGCTGCACTGAGCCTACACTGTACTTACTCCAAGGCCTTTGTGTGTGTTATATTAAAAATGCATGTATGGCAGATGGTTCAAACAGGGCACATTACAGCAATATAGTATCAACATATGTATAAAACATTTATATTTACATGCATCACTGTATCACCATTATCCATATAATGTATAATCATTATATGTAAAACCCAGAAGATTTTTGTTCACTGTATATTTACTGGTCATTTTTGAACAGTAAATACAGAGCTACTTCACAAAATTTGATTATCATGAAAACGTTCCTAGTTGTTCATAATTTAATTCAGAAAGATAAACTGTCATATCTTGTATTCATTACACACACAGAGACTATATATATATATATATATATATATATATATATATATATATACACACACACACACACACACACATACATTATGTATATATGAAAATCAGGAATTCAGAATCTCGAATTACCGTATTAATTTAATTACATTTACTTTCTTTTTTATAATTGGGATTCAATTCATCATTGGGAATCAACAGAAATTGACCTCAGCATTTAACACAGCCATGCAGTAAAACACATGCTAGTGAACACACTAGGCCCAATGTGCCCAAAGTGATGGTTGAGGGTTAGGTGCCTTGCTCAAGGGCACTTCAGTCATGCAACCTTTTGGTCACAAGACCAGATACCTAACCAGTTTTGAGTAAATTGGTGTTCAAATAGTATCAACATTAGGGTTGAAATACACTTTACATGTACTGAATATAAAATATATGACAATTTATTATTTTTTTTAAATTAGGAACATATTACGTTTTTCGTGATATCCACATTTTTGGAGATGTACTAGTAAACATTTACATTTTAGACATTGATTCAAAAATCTCGTCCAGTAAGTTTCTTTAAAATGCATAATGAAAGTAAAACTACTCATAACTTTACATACTGCAACTGAATTATGCCAAAATTCAGAAAAATTGGTGGAATTCCCCTTTAATCATTTGTTCTTATGGAAACTTTGCAGAAGGATTCCAGTTGAAATGGAGTAAAAATGGTAAGTAAATACTTCTCTGACTACTGTGACTGCTTTAAACGTGTGCCATACTGTTTCTATCTCACTGAGCTATGGAGCACAAATAATTGTAATAAAAATATGCATATTTGACACTCTCTGGCACTTGGTTTTCACTGATGGAACATCACAGAGTCATCATATTATGTCTAAGTACTTACAAACTGTCAATTAATAAAAGCCAGGAGGGATGATAGAATCAGACACTGTGTAAGGATTGTCTCTTTGTAGGCAGAGAGCTGGAGGAGCTGTGGATCACTTGCGTCTGTGCAAACAGATTAGAGTTACGGCCCTGGATCAGCACGAGACATGTTTGACATTAATGCCCCACTGTATATTATCTTGCTTGGAGAAGGTTGAATGTGGGCGCAGAGATCCAAGGCATAGAATGTTTAAGAACTAATTATGAAACAGCGAGGCACAAAGTCCTGCACATATTTTCTTACTTGTGTGGAAAAATATGGCAGGCTCCATTTATTTTCCTGCTCTGTTATTTCTGGATGGTGCTCACGTCGGGTAAATAGTCTTGCTCCCTATTGTAAATCTGATGGGCGCAGGTCTTTTTGAGGGAGACTCTTCTGAGGAAAAATCGAGACGGCTTGGACGTTTTTTACGCACTAATGAGAGAGCAAAGGAGAAGGAGAGAGCGTTTGATCCATGGCCTGGAAGGCCGTGTTTAAATCTGTTAGCGGTCATCACTCTCCCCCAGCCTGAGAATGAAGAGACCAGATCAAAGTTTCTACATGTGTAATGGACAATGAAGTGCTGAGGGAGCCCAATGGATATGGAGTCTCCATAACACAGCTTTATCTCACCTTCATTTCACTACATACAGACTTCATTACACACTTCGTATACATACAGTGGTGCTTGAAAGCTTGTGAACCCTTTAGAATGTTCTGGATTTCCACATAAATATGACATAAAACATCCGATTCACACAAGTACTAAAACCATGATGCTACCCAAACCATGATACTACCACCACCATGTTTCATAGCTGGTATAAGGTTCTTATGTTGGAATGAAGTGTTTTCCTTTCTCCAAACATAACACTTTTCATTTAAACAAAAAGTTCTATTTTGGTCTACACAAAACATTCTTCCAATAGTCTTCTCGCTTGTCCACGTGATCTTTAGCAAACTGCAAATGAGCAGTAATGTTCTTTTTGGAGAGCAGTGGCTTTCTCCTTGCAACCCTGTCATGCACACCATTGTTGTTCAGTGTGCTCCTGATGGTGGACTCATGAACATTAACATTAGCCAATGTGAGAGAGGCCTTCAGTTGCTTAGAAGTTACCCTGTGGTCCTTTGTGACCTCGCTGTCTATTACACACCTTGCTCTTGAAGTGATCTTTGTTGGTGTGCCACTCCTGAGGAGGGTAACAATGATCTTGAATGTCCTCCATTTGTACACAACCTGTCTGACTGTGGATTGGTGGAGTCCAAACTCTTTAGAGATGGTTTTTTTACGTTTTCAGCCTGATGAGAATCAACAACTCTTTTTCTGAGCTCCTCAGAAATCTTCTTTGTTCATGCCATGATACACTTCCACAAACATGCGTTGTAAAGGGCAGACTTTGATAGACCCCTGTTCTTTAAATAAAACAGGGTGCCCACTCACAAGTGATTGATATCCCATTGATTGAAAACACCTGACTCTAATTTTACCTTCAAATTAACTGCTAATCCTAGAGGTTCACATACTTTTGCCTCTCACAAATATGTCATATTGGATTTTTTTTAATAAATAAATGAACAAGTATGTTTGTCTCATTTGTTTAACTGGGTTTTCTTTATCTACTTTTAGGACTTGTGTGAAAGTCTGATGATGTTTTAGGTCACATTTATGCAAAAATATATATAAAAAATAAAAAGCGTTCACAAACTTTCAAGCACCACTGTATAATATGTATACTTTATTTCTATTCTCTTATATTCTACTCTAACTTATGTCTATTTTTATTTCTGCATCATGTTTGTAAGTTAATTGCCTTTTTATGTCCTACTGCTGTAACACTGCAATTTCCTGCCTGTCTGTCCATCTATGTCTTTTCAGCCTTCCATCCATCTATTAATACAGCCGTCCATCCTCCAATCCAACCATACAGTATAGCAATCTATCCATCCTTCCATCTATCCATCCATCCTTCCATTTATTCATCCTACCAGCCATCCCCCATTCATCAATTTACCCATTCTTCCATCCATTTATCTATCCTCCCATCCATATATCCAGCCATCCACCCATCTATCTTGTCATAATCATAGTTGATAGTTAAAAGTGGCATACAGGGCCTTTTTTGTCCTTTTCAAACCTCAAACAGAATAAAATGACTTGGTGATACATATCATGTACGTTTTTTTGTACTGTATTGCCCACCTCTGCTTTTACTTCTACTCAACCATATACTACTGCTCAAGTTTGGGGGCACCAATAATTTTCCATGATCACACATAACTTTATTTATTGTTTGGTTGCTTTATTGTATTGTCTGTTTTATCTTTATATTTGTGTGTGTTCTTAATGATGTATTTTCACCATCTTGCATTCCCCACCCTTGTGAAATGCAAAAGAAAATGCAATTAAAAAATTATTACAACAAATATACTTTTATTTCTGAGGAAAACTTTTGTTCTAAAGCCATGTTAAGAGTGTGATCAAATCCACAAATGCTGCTGCTCCCAATACTCAGTATTCTATGGTGGAAAGGTGAAGTAGGACAGTGTCACTGCTTTTTAGCTCAGTAATGGTGTCTGCCACAAGATGTTGATAGTGATATTATAGACTTTAGTACAGCTGTTTGCAACATGTTTTGTGCAAAGTGTCATTGGATGTAGCTCTATCAGGGACATGCTAGGAGATAATAGACCATAAACAACACTATATATGCCAGTATGGGAGAAATACCTTTTTTTCAACTGGAGTGTCTTTGAAAAAGAACAAGGATGCATTTTTCAACATTACGAATGCTAAATTCTATAAGCTCACAGTCAACATATTGTAGGAGACACAAAAACGTAACTATAAAGCAGTGACAATGTCCTACCTCAGCTTTCTACCATAGAATATTGAGTAGCTGGAGCAACAGCATTTGTGGATTTTATCGCAAAATCAAAACACATAGCAAAGAAAAATAGAATTTTCTTCTGAATGTGTTACGTGTTCAAATGAAAGGGTGACCCCAAACTTCTGAGTGGTAGAGTATTTGTGAGGAATAGAATTTACTCAGTTACATTTGTTACGAACATTCAGCTACTAAATCTAATATTCAGTCAGATTAATTTCTGCATCTCTACTCTGGATGCAGCATTTTTTTATTAAATATTATACATATTTACCAAGTTTTATAAGATATTACCTAGTTTTTTTGTAAAGGTTATTTTAATTTAACTTCATTCATTATTTGACTGAGGCAACATTACTTGTGCAGCATTACTTGTCCAATGAGCATAGGATTTAGTCCACTCTATCTATGCCTGTTCATTTCAGACCTACACATTAGAACTCATTATTCAATTCCAATATATAAGATCTGTTTCTTCTTATGCGTTTCCCATATAATTGCATTAATTAGCGAAAATGGTGCATAGGGAAAATGAAATAATGCAAGTCGAACTGAGAAAATATTATTTTATTCGTAGAGGTTCACACAGGATGGGCCTCTCTGGCGCCATACTCGCATTTCATATCAAATGTTTGTCCAAACCACACAAGAGCAGCGCAGCTCCATGAGGACCCATCACGGCTGTAGAGCAGTGCGCTATTCCAGCACTGCTGAGAGCAGTGGAGAAAAGCTGGAAAAAAGCCTGGCTACACTGCTTCACTCCATTTAACAGCACTATTGGGTGTCATGAATTTTCTTTGCCACACAACCCATATTAATCAGGCGTCATTTAAGTTGGGACTAAATCTTTTGGGTAGATATATGTGCTGATAAAGAGACATGTTAAATGTTAATGTGCTAAAATGTATTTTTTCCAAACAGTGTAAGGAGACGGCTGAAAGCTTCTTGAACCAGAATTAAGAAAATATACCGTATATGGAACACTATCAGAATATAAATCAGATGTAATATTTTGGCTGGGAGTTTCTTAATGAAGGCACGTGTTCTCATGCATTAGTCTTAATAAAGCAGTAGATTCTTTGAAGACAAATTGCTTTAAATATGGTACACTCCACAATTACTGGCACCCCTGGTATAGATGAGTAAAAAACGTTATAAGAATTTCACCTATGCTGAATTTCACATAATCTCACATGGAAAAATGACAAAAATGTGTTCACGTAAACTGATTCATTAAGAAATATTTTTTAACAAAAACGTGCCACAGTTACTGGCACCCCTGGATTTAATACTTTGTACAATTGCCCTTTGCTAATAAAATCAAACTTATAAAATATCTTAGAAGATTGGAGAATACAGAGCAATTCCTCTTTTCATTTCTACAGAATGTCCAGGATCGACAGGTTATCTATTAGACCATGATGCCTAATGAGGTTCCCAGGGCCTTTGGAGGAAAAACAGACCTACAGCATCACAAACCCTCCACCATACTTAACAGTGGGCATGAAGTAATTTTTCCATGTAGTCATCTTTTTTGCAACAAACCCACCTTGAGAAGCTCAGTTTACTTTTCATCTGAACATAGAACTTGGTAGTACCAATAGTGTTTGGCAAACCCCAGGTGCTTACAATTGTGTTTAGATTACAGAAAAGACTTGTTCCTTTGCATACCATCCAAATAATCAGTTTGATGGCAGTTTTGGAGACTTGGTAACCCCAAGAGTTTTCCCCTCAAACTCTCTCAGTCTCTCTGATTTTTTTGCCTTCTTCTGCCATCCTCCTTACTCTCTAATGGGGTAAAATGAATGGGTCCTTGTCCAGGCAAGTTTGTCACAATTCCAGTTGATTGTACATTTTTATATGGGCATTATATTAGATTTGGGCCTTTTGTAATTTACTTTTCAAAAAATAATTTTTCACCATGAGATTACTCCCCAAAGTTGAATTTCTTATGACACTTTTTTACTCACATTTACCAGGTGTAACAATTGTGGAGGGGACTGGATTTCAAAGAACAGATTCAATTCAGGTAATCAACAATTCAAAATATGATTTGTTCAGAGCTTTCACCAACAGAGTTCTGTTTGAGTCTGCTAATACTTGTTCTGTTTCTTCTCCAGAAAACACAAATAATCATCAAAACACAACTAAATCATTCATTTACACTATTATGATATTCAATTAAAACAATCACAAATGAAGTGT
The DNA here is from genome assembly GCA_036984385.1 of Crenuchus spilurus. Lineage (NCBI taxonomy): Eukaryota > Metazoa > Chordata > Actinopteri > Characiformes > Crenuchidae > Crenuchus > Crenuchus spilurus. Next base: position 64,199 of record BRDA01001401.1, on the reverse strand, counting down.
GCCTATCAATCCTTAAAGTCTACTGCAGGACGCCTTGTACATTTCTGAAGATTATTACAATTTAAACTCTCAGAGTAACTAATCAATACAATCAAATTCACTTTTCAGCTCTCAAGGCTATATGCACATAACAAGACAGACAACTACTGGAATTCAAAAATCTACTGATGGGAACAGGAATAAATAAGAAAACGAAAAAAAAAAAATTATTTATCATGAAAAAAAATTAACCTAAACACAATGAATAATGGTTCAGTACACAACCACTGCATAGGATGGGAATGAGGCTTCTCTGGCTTAGCACTGACCCAGACTGCTTTATTCTGTGACCAGTATTCAGAATACAATTCTGCCTGATCATAAATGATATAAAACTTAAATTATACAAAACTTAACACCTAAATTTGTTACTGACTGTATCTTTAAGGTCTTGTCTCTGTTGGTTATGTCTCATTTACTTGACCAGCCTTTTTGCTACATCCTGGTAGGCCAGTTCGATCTCCCTGTCTGCGGCGCAGGTGTTAGTAAACTCGTCCCGGGTATAGGCGCTGTTCAGGTAGCGCCAGACTCCAGTCATGTCAGTAGGGATGTCATAGTTGCGATACTTCTTGGCAACAACCTGAGAAGGTCCAGAGCAAAGTGGAACAATTAGATATCAAGATGCTACCTTTTCCCTCTACCTTTCTATATCTCTCATTGAGGATTTTTTTGGCCTCTTCTACCATACTTCTCACTTTGTGTTGGGGCAAAATAAACTTGGGACCTTATAAAGGCAAGTCTGTCACAGCTGTAGTTGACTAAACTTTCTAAGTTATTGCATTAACTGTAGATATGGGCATTTTCATGCAAAGAACTATTTTTATAGCCAGTGATTGACTTGTGGTAAAAGATGATGAGTTCAGTATCAAAGGATGGAGTGTAAAACCCATACTTAGGTTTACTGTGTATTCTGTGATAACACCTACAGCCTAAACACTGCTGTCACAGCATGCTAAAATATGTTAGTCACCTTCACTATGTGGAGTTTTGGCAGCAGATTACAGTCTGCCAGGGTGAGCTCATTTCCATCTAGAAACTTCCGGTTTGAGCTTTTCTCATCCTCCATGCTATCTGCGTCTATCTCGTCAGGAAGAGGGCTGTTCAGATACTCATCCAGCTTCCTCAGGGCCTTCGTCAAGCTTTTCTCCAGACCTGTCACATTCAACAGATATACTGTTGCAATCCAGTGATTTATTCATGCTAAATTATACTGAGTAAGCTTCTCAATTGATGCTTTTACATGCATTTAAATACCTGCAAATCACAGAGTAAATTAATTAATTCAGTGGTTCCAAAACCTGATTCTGGGGTACCAACTCTTTGGCACATTTTGCTGTTTTTCCTGTTCCCAACATGCCTGATCCAACTAATTAGCTCATTATCAAGCTTTTCCTGAGTTGAAGTGAATGTGTTAAGAGTAGACCCACAAAAATATGCAGGACAGGGAGTTCTCCAGGGCCAAGTTAAGGAACCACATAATTACTGTGCATTAATTCGTCAATATTATTATAGTGTATTCTGTTGCAAATCTAGCATTAAGAGTATTCCACTATTTTTAAAATACAGCTAAGAGAATTTAGCATAGTAGCGTCTATAATATATAACATACATTCATACAATCAAGTGATTCAGTTTGACATGTCTACCTCCATTGGCATCTGGCCTTGTGTTTTTGATGTAAGCTGAGAACTTTGCAAATATGTCAATCCCCGCTGTGTTTGACTCCCTGTGCTTGGCTGCCAGTTTGGGGTATCTTAGGCACAGAGAACAGAGAATGGAAAAGTATTTACTAGCATTTTCCAGCTCCCTTAAACAAATATTATTAAATGACACAAAGAGTGTCATTTAATAATATCTCTGACATATCTGAAAACATTAACTTAGTATTGAGTATTACAGAAAGAAGGGTGTATGCTTTGAAATCAAGCCTAAAATGTCAAACCATAAACCTACAATATACTACAAAAGTGTAGAAGATACACTAACTTACTTTGGTGGAGCTAGCACCTCCTCTAGGAACTCCTCGATCTTGTTGATGTCAGTCTTGACCTCACCATTGAAGGTGAGGAAAGGAGGGTGGGTGCCTGGAGCCAGATTATGCAGGTCGGCTGGTTTCCTGAACAAAATAACAAATAAAGTGAATTTTGCAATTACCTTGGCATTTATAGCATGCTTATTGTAAGTCACACACAAAAAGAAAGAAAAGTAACTAATGATACATTAAATCAAAAGTAAAAAGTGAATGGAAAATGATTACACTGTAGACCAAAATATTTTATAGTGTATTTCAATTTTGGTTTAATACAAAATTATTAGGTAACTTGAATAAAAACTATATTGCCTTTAGTGGCCTTGTTACCTGACACATTGCTTCTCTTGTACCTCTTGTATATTTTTATTAGGGATTAGGGATTAATGATTTGATGTCTGTTATTACTAACCCTGTAAAGCTGCTTTGTGACATCAGTTGTAAAAAGCGCTTTATAAATAAAATTTGATTGATTGATTGATTGTATAAATATTTAAAGGAATGTCCTTTTGAAATGATGCACCCAAACAGCACATTGACAGGTTAATGCACTTTCCTCATTTGACTCTCCAAAGCACTTATGCTGTTATTATGCTCATTTAGGAACTATTCATTTACTATAAATGTATCATATTCAAATTGTATTGCAAACCCCCACCCCCTAAAAGTGTGTCAATTGACTTAATAAATCAATATTTGCACATATTCCAAGTATTTTCTGAATTTTGAATAAAAATAAAGTACTTAATATTGTATATTATAAAGACAGTAATGTTTATAAAATGCCAAATGCAATAATGAAAGTCTGAAGTGGGTCCAATGTGATTACCGCTTCAGGTCCACGGTGGTCACATTGAACACGACCCCTTTGAGCCAGAGGATCATGAAAAGACGTTGAGAAAATGGACAATTCCCAATACTCTCCCCATCACTCCCAGCCTGCAGATCACACAACAGAGAAAACAGATAAACATGTTACATGATACAGCAATACATAATACAGACTTTAAGAGCACCTCAAAATCTAATAAGGAATTCATATTAATGAAATTGAAGACTCTATATGAACTAAAAAACCCACCAAAGTGGTGGTCCCTCCAAAGAAATATAGTGTACAAAGACCCCTGCTGTTTTTAAATGAAGCAGTTTCTTTTTATTCAGAAGAGTGAGAGAAACTAAGGTTAAAGCTTATAGTATAGTGCCATAGTGCCATCTGTTGACCTCATAATGTATCTGCAGATGAAAGGTTTGGCTAAGAGATTTTCACAGATATATACATTCTTTTTTCTTTATATGAAATTAAACATATAGAAATGTAGCTCTTAAAGAAACCTGCTCATACTAAATAAAGAGCATCATAAAATGAGGGACTAGTTTGGTAAACAAACATTAATGGAGCACTAAAGAAGGAGACAAATTAATAGAATTAGCTTTACAATCGAGCCACATTACAATCAAACAGAACATTTTCAGACTGACCTCTCTTTTCATTCAATGGTGGGAGTACATAACTAACATCAACTAACACAACTCTTTGGTTATGTAACAGCAAGACTCTACCAGAAACTGGTCATGAATGATTATCTACTATTACTCTAAGGGTTACAAATATCTGACCTCACAAACATTTCATTATATTTCAGTGCATCATGACCAATCTGATTCAATTCAATTTTGGTAGGGTTTATTTTTATATGATTCCAATATAAATGTCTGTCATATACACTGAATATACAAACCTAACTGGATTATTATTTACATGGCAGTAGAACATACATATGCAGTCATACTGGGGGTTATTCCATAAAGCAGGATTTCTAAGTTGAAACCAGATAGCTTGAAACTAGGATTGTCCAATAGGAATGTCCTTCTGCTCTTTTCCCACATGACAGGTTTGACTTTGGACTTAAATTAACTTCTCCTTTCTGAATTCAAGGGGGCCTATAGTTGTGATGTAAATATATAAACTAAATATATTATAAGGTATATTATAATATACGAAGTAACTGGAGTAAATATATGGACAAATGTATTGAGACACCTGCTCATTCATTGTTTTTTTTAAACTAAACGTATTAAAACGTTTTTTAAAGTTTTTCAACAAGATTGCTGTGAGACATTGATTGCATTCAGTAATAAGCGCAATAAGAGGACACCACCTCATCAATGCTGGGGAGCTTTATACCCCTTTAGCCCACGACTGGCATTAGGCATGGTGCCAATAGGTTCATGTCTATCTGCTCCAGAAAGTTTTATTACGTATATTGGTGGTACTTCTCTACAACAACTAGACAAGCTGTGTATGCATTTACACAATGGTGTCAGGTATGGGTGCAACTTAAAATAGCTGAATGCATTGATTAGAAGGAGTATCCACAAACATTTGAACATATAGTGTAAATGATTGTAATAAGGTATATGCAATAAGTTATTTTTTACTGAATGGTGGTATTGTTAATATAACAGTGGTGTATAAAGGAAAGTTATAATACATTTAAAGTGACCCTCATGCAGATCAGAAAATATTTTAAAGTTACAGTTAAGGACAAATCAGTGAAAACACTAGATCCCTTTGGTACTGAACCTCAGTATCAGGAACTCAGTAACTCAACTTTTTCTTTAGCTCAACTTTTAAACTCCAGTGATCATCAAGAGAAGGTGATCACAAATAAAAGGTAGGGGAAGAGGAGAACCCAAAATAAGAGTCAGAAAATTTACTTTTGTTTTCTTTCACTGAGAGACACAGGTTTTTGGGTGTTTTATGTGACATGGGTGGCATTCTTTTTGTACTGCTCAGCTGAACTCAACAAAGTAGCATACAGAGAAGTGCATGCTGCATTTTGGCCTCATACTAAACTGTTAACAGCAAGCTATCTGTTATAGAATACATTTCACCATTTAAAAAAATACTATCTGATTTAAATAGATTTAAATCTGATATTTAGTCTAATTAAAATTATGCAATTGCCCTTCATTACTCTGTTGAAGTCTGCCCCTCTTGTCCTGTCTCTGTGAATCATGAAAAAGTGACACAGCATTTTGAAGAACTGCCATTATGTAAAATACACATGTAATGTAATTACAATGGATGAACATCAGACAACCAGCCCCAATCAAGATCATTCATCACATACTCTCCCATCTCCAACAAGGACACCGTCATAATTTTTCTTCAGAGATTATATATATATATATATATAT
>BRDA01001401.1:39371-58830 GCA_036984385.1 Crenuchus spilurus | reverse complement strand
TATATATATATTTAACTGGAGCAAAATCATGACTGTATTCTTATATTTATTTATTTTAGTTCAAAATATTGTGAGAATACTAAACTGTAAACCCAGAACTGAATCAAATTGTGAGTTAAGTGTATCGTTACACCCCTATTCCCTAGTAAATTTAGCATAATGAGTGTATTGAAACACAGTGGGAGGACTCACGTTTACACTGTTCTGCCTCTGTGTTAGAGAGATCAGGTGTCTAAACAGCACAGCATGGGTGACAGGGGACTGGCTATGGAAAGCTTACCATGTGACCTAATACCCAGGACAATAAGAATAATGCACTCTGATTCTATTACCTGCTCCACTGGACACAGTCAGGGCATACTTGGGTCAAATCACCTGTTCAAAATACAAGACTGAATCTAATTCTGTGACCAATAGACTTCCAATTTAAATTGGATTAGTCTAATTATATTAAGAAATTATTAAATTAATAAATGCACATAATTTATACAGTTGTGTTCTATTTGAATTATACAATTAAGATAAGTAATATTACTAGTAAACAAATTCACTACTTTGACAAAAAAGAAAAGAAGAACTGTAACAAAATCACAGAACAGAAAAATCCAGTTGTTGAAACAACTTGCTGAACAGTGTGACAATCACCTCACTTCTCATATGACCCCTCATCTCACCATTCTGGAAAAAGTGCAGCAGTGCTCACAGAACTATACACAGCTAACAATAGTGAATCAAGTGCTAGAAAGTACAGGACAATTGGCCACTGCCATGAGGGCAGCAGATCCAGTCAATAACACTATTTGAATGAAGCTTATAGAATGAAAGTACAGCAGAAATGGATATGTGTGTGTGTGTGTGTGTGTGTGTGTGTGTGTGTATGTGTATATATATATACATACACACACACACACAGGCACACATAAGTACACTGAACATACTTAATGACTCAACACAGGATAATTTATTTAATGTATGTCTATGTGTGCCAAGGGTTGCTTTATATGCAGGTATAAGGCTGTTTCCTCTGCATCAGCAACTCATTATCTGTTTGCTACTCCACCTGTCCCTCTCTCAGAGGAGCCCTGAGGCTTTTACAACACACACATAAAAACTCACTTCCGCTACATTCTAGTCCATTCTAGGTCAAATTTAGGGGAATAGCAATAAATAAACCCATAAATGAATAATAAACCCGTTAAATTCATTACACATAAAGTGACATGTCAAGCATTTTTCGTTTACTGTTGATCAGTGTGGCTTATAGTTCATGAAAATCAGAAATCCAAAATCTCAAATTATTAGAATATTTAATTTCAAGCCAATTGCTGTTCAAACAATATCAACAGTAAAACAAAAAAAGGTTTGAAATATGTCACTGTATGTGAACTGAATATAAAATATGACAGTATTAATTAAATGATGAACACAAATGAACTTTTTCACAATATTCTAATGATTTTTGGAGATGCACTAGTATAATGATTACTAGTAAATAGAAATGTCTAAACAGAAAACTGGCATTAGAATGTTATACATCTGGATCCTCACAGCACTTAGACCTGAGGGCATAGTTATATTACAGCTCACAAACAAAAATAAAGTAACAACACTGGCAGAACGTAGCACCTGGCCTATGTTTAAAAATTAAATATTACAATATCTGCCACAGCATGACTATCAAATGAGCTTAAGTTTGCTTTAAAAGTGCAGCTACTTTATACTAAATGAATGTCTCATAATTTGCTTGGACTGTTTTTGGTCTGTTATTCTTCAATGACTTCACAAATGCAAACAAATCAGAAACCACATAACTATTTTGATGTATTTTCAACAACATATGAAACACCGAGCAAATTGCATCCATTGTAGCTTTGTTGTCTCTCAGTATCACTAAAATATAAAGTCAATATTATTGTATGGCAGCAATACCAGTATAGACAATATATTGTTCAGCACTGTCAACATCCTTTATGGTCATCACAGTTCAATTTTCAATTCTGTATTTAAGCAGTTTTCCTCTCACAGCATGCCATTAGACTTGAGCCACACTCTGCCACTGTAACTCTAGAGCAACTATAGTATTACACAGCCTTTTCAATGACTTCAAAAGAACAGAATAACATCAGCATGACATGCAAATGTTTCTTGCAAATTCACACATTCCTGCTACTCACTTACCTTTACAAACAATTCAATATCAGGGTCCCGCCCCCCTCCATTTGAAGTCAGATCAGTCATTACAGCCAATTTATGTTTTTAAGTAAGGAAGAACAAGAACATCCCAAACCTTGTGTCCTACATCATCTCAGTAATTACTAGCAGTCCTGTAGGTAACCTGGTTGGCCTAACTTGTTGTGCTCCACTCTTCTACAATAAAGTTCTCAGGCAGTAGGTGGGGTGATGTTAGCTCTGGGCTGATTGAAAGAGGGATATGTTCTCTCCCACACAAACAGGGATGCAGTAGAGCGAGAGCAGGGAATAGGTGTGAAGTTCTGCCAGGGGAGGAGCTCTTTTAGTCTTTCACCACATGAAGCCTGTGATGTGCCCAGGGCTAAAACTAGTCAGCAGAGCAGCAGTTTTGAAAATGCAGCATCTCTGGCCAATGTACAGAGACCTACTTAATCTTCTCCATCAGTCTTAGATTTTAATAGCTACCTCGCAAGAATAAAGGTACTTAAATTGGTCTTGGCTTAGATGTACAGTGAGTATAGACCCTTTTTATTATCAGGAGGATATTTAAACAGTAAAACAGGCTCTTAAAACAATTACACATGACAAGGTTTCTTTAAGGAATAACAGTGGTTCTTTATTGGCTCTAAAACTTAAAAAGTCTGTTTTCAACTTTTTTCTTTTTTGTGTACATTTGTTTTATTGTCTTTTTAGCACACTATACTTCACAGTTCATAAACTGCAGAATATTTCCCCTCCATACAGCAACAAACCACCCAACCCAGGTGAGGTGGTAAAAATTCCACCGAAAGATTGTTGCTGAAAGAATGACATTATGCAACACTATTTATCAGAGAATTTACAATTCCAGAATTTATTGTCTGCTAAAGTAAAAGTTATGGCTCGATCAGTACTGCATTTGTTTACCATTTTGAATGCAAAGACCTGTAGCATGTGACAGTTTCTCCATGAGTTACTGAAACACGGTCATGGCCCAGAAACTCAAAGTAGAGGAATGAGCTGCATCCATTTTTAATAGACCCTAACACACACCACACTGGCAGGCAATGGCAGGTTATATTTGATCAGCCACGGAAGCCCAGGGGAACAAGATTCCTTTTTTAAATATTTAATGATTTGGCTTTGGTTTTATCGTTAGAATAGTCTTTCAAGGTTTTCTGAAAAGGCTTATATGGGGCAGGGAAGTGAGATCAGTCAGAAATATATTTATAGCCCAGCAAATATCAGCTAGTATCTGCTATGCACACAACACACTGTGTTTGGGCTAGGTTTCTGATGAAGATGGCAAAAAGCTGGTTGTAAAACAGACATTAAAAAGGTATTAACAGTGCATACATGTATTGTCTGAGTCATATATCTCCAAAATGGTAATTTTACAGGATGATAAACATCATGATAAACTTTTCATGGAAGTCAGTGGAAAAATATTTAGTATTAAAGATACATGTAATTAAGCAATGTTGACGGCATGTACTCAATAATCAAGGTATAGAATTTTATGAATGAAAACTGTTTAGCTACAACAATCACTGTGTAAAGACAAAAGTCTGATGACAAACTTCATACTGCACAATGTTCATACTGGACAGCTCCCTCTAATGGCAGAATGCAAAAACTGTTTAAGCAGGAATCTCTAGATACAGCCCCAGGAAGGCTAGAGTTCAGCATTTTGGTGAATTTCCCCGCTCAACACACTTGGATCAAATCATCTGTTAACTGTCAGGTTTAGATAGAGTACCTGAAATTGGATATACACCAAGCTTTACTGGACATGAGCCCTCCAGTACTAGATTATATACAGATGTCATATCTAAACACATCAAAAAAGACTTGATTTGAACATAGAATTGCATAGTTTTGGGCACAGAGGCATAAAGATCTAGTTAATTAATAGCCTTAGATTTAGACTCAGTAATACAGGGACAGTATTTGTAAATTGAATGTGTTTACCTGACACATATATAAATGATCAAATATTCTTAAATTAATTTCAAAACATTTATTCTAGAAATAACACTCTGTTTCTATCAGTCAAAAGTACAACTGTAGTATTACTGAGATTTGATTCAGTTTGACCATATACGAGTGCATCTTAAAAAAAAATAAAAATAAAAATAAAGAAATTAAAAAATTAAAAAATTCAGTATCATGATACAATATGACATGGCATGGAAGCAATCCACTTGGGGTTCTGCTAAGACGTTATTGAAGCCCAGACAGTAGGGCACTTAGACTGCAGGGGGGTAAATATTAGTAAATGGGGTGAAGAATGAGACTGAAGAAAGTTTAAGATTAAGATGATTAAGATGGACCAATTTGCCAATGTGGTTTTTCACACAACGGAATTTGACCTCGGCATTTAACTAATTTGTGCAGTGAAACACACACACCCACACACACACACACACACACACACACACACACACACACATACACTAGTGAACACACTAGGCTGTGAGAATTTGTGCCCGAAGCGGTGGGCAGCCCTTATCCACTGGCGTCCGGGGTGCAGTTGAAGCCAGATATGGTGTTGTAAAAGTAGATGAAAGGTCTAGTCTTTGGTTATGGATAAGAAGGGCACAAGTTGGTTAGGGAAGTGCAGTTTGTGACTTTGCAGGTGTAGTGTGGTGTAATTAGTGCTGGGCGATAAAACAATATTGATTTGTTTCACGATAAGTTTCCCCTCAATGACGATGATAATCCGAGACAACAGAATTTGATAAGCATTAACGTTCATTTCAATTTCACGTCTAAGCAGCTGCACAGTCTGTGTCTGCTGCTCTAGTAGTGATGTGTCGTTCGCAAAAGAGCTGGCTCTAAGAGCCGATGCTTGGTAGTGAATCAAAAGAGCTGACTCCCATTGAATGAGAGCGGGCTCCCAATTTCTCATTAGCTCTGCTAACAAACCTGAGGAAAGGGGCAGAACAGACAGAAGGAATCGCATCAGCCCATCCAAACTGAGGTGTCTGATTTTCTTGAATGCCAGTCTGCACTGAAGGTTTATGTAGAGTTTCAACATTAAGAGTTTGGTTCTGCTGTTGATATTGTGTGTTTGTTTTTCCTGTGTTCCATTAAAAGTTTATTTAAAAATGTTAAATTTAAAAATCAGCAGCCTAAGACGCTGACACTATGACCTGAGGAATGCGAGTTCGAATCCTGGTCATGCTGTTTGTCATCCCCAGCCAGGGCCTAAGAGAGCAAAAATTGGCAGTGCTCTCTCTGGGCGGGTAGATGGCGCTCTCACTCTTCCCATCACTCTCACATTGCAATGTCCGCTGGCTCAGGCGTCTACTGATTGGTCCAATCGGAGCTGGGGACCCTATATGCCTTCCTCCGAGCGCGTTAGGTTCTCCAGTGAAGGTGTATCGGTGGTGGTTCGAAAAAGAGGCAGTGGCTGCATCACATGCAACAGAGGAGACTTGTGCTTGCCTGTACCCTCCTAGAGTCAGGGACATTGCAAAGTGATGGGGAGAGGCCTAACGGAGGGGATGGGCTAATTGGCTACTACTACATTGGAAAGGGGTAAAAAAAAAAAGAAAAGCGCTCCATGGCATGGCCCCAGCATACATCAGTGATATGTTAAGCTCCTATAAGACACAAAGGATGCTTAGGTCCTCAAATAAATTCCTTTTAACTGTGCCTCAATCTCGGCTTAAACATAAGGGTGATCGTGCCTTTTCAGTCGCTGCACCTAGACTGTGGAACTCCTTGCCTCTTGATATCAGATCCCAGGCTTCGATCAATGTTTTTAAAACTAGTCTCAAAACTCACCTTTTCTCACTGGCTTATGAAAACGGTAAAACTGATATTTTAAGTTGTTTATTTTAGTTGTTGTAAATTTTTAATCTGTTCCTTTAATTATGTTTTCTTTATTGATTTAGTGTTTTACCTATTCATATATGTTGATTTTATTTTCAATTTTTAATAAATTTTTATTGCACAATGTACAGCACTTTGGTTAGCCCTGGCTGTTAAATGTGCTCTATAAATAAATTGAATTGAAATTGAATTGAATTCTTCTTGCAACTTTATTCTGCCATCTCTAGACACTTACAAGCAGTTCATGGTGGACAGGTAGGCACCTACCTTCTTCAAGGCTGTACCTAGATTCACTGTCATCATCAGTGTGTGCTCGGTGCCACCAGTTCAGTTAAAGAAGATTAGAACACATTTAAGATTAGAACACACTGATGAAGATTAGAACACATTTAATGACCAATTTATGCAGAAATCCAAGTAATCCCAAAGAGTTCACTTGCAATTGTATGATTAAATGGAAACAGACTGGGTCCTACATGCAACTCCAATGAATAAGTGCCAGTTTTTTTTGTCATATTATCTGGTATAATTGTATCAGTTATTGTAAACATAGTTGTTACTTTTTAAATATAACTATTATTTTTAAAGTAAATCTTTAAACGGGGCCATAAATAATTCACAGACATGCCAACATATTTACAACCTGGGTGAAGTCATATAAATTGCACCATTCACAACCTTTAATCCTTCTTTAAGTAAGACATAGCCATGTAAAGCAACAGGTAAGTCAATTGTAATGGTTAACTTAGTCCTTTCCTTTAGATAATATGATGCATATTTGCTTCAGATTGTGTTATGTATGCTATGTGAAAAGAGCGGCCGGGATAGAAATTTCAAATAAAAAGGAATGTAAATATTTCAGAAATTATTTGGTATAATTTAGACATGCACACGGGAGACTACTGACAAATAGCAGTTGAAAATGAACTAACTGACAGATAATAGACTGGTGGTACAAGACAACTGGAACACATATATCATATATATATACTAGTATTATAATTTAAAAATAATATGAATGTGTAACAAATTATCCCTTTACATACAATTGTCAATCTAACGAATAAGCGAAATCTTTTAAAATGAACACATTTAGTTAGTTACCTTTCACATTTATTAAGGGTATAAAATAAATGTGTTTTTCTGAAAGTGGCATTTCAACTGCAGTTTGGACATATCACAGTCAATTATGAATATTTTTAATAAAGTATGCATCAATTTTCGGTCTAAATAAAATTATATACCACACCAGAAATAATACATTCAAACTGATTTGTGTTTAAATTTGAAATTGCACTGTTCCATAAAGAATCATATGTGGATTAAACTGATATGCAGTCAAAGATTTATATTAATATTATTTACATTGATAAGATTTATAAGATTTATATTTACTTATATCATATTTATATGACATATTCATTCATTCAAATGAAGTTCCATTCAGTATGAAAACTACTGGACTGGATGGTACATCTCTGGGTATTGATACAGTATTTCAAATGAAAACTACTTTTAATTTAAACAAATAAATGCCTCACTTCACAAAGCTGTCCTCTGGATTTCTTAGTTAACTATCAAGTTGAAATGATATAAAAGTGACATAATAAACAGTATAAAAGTATCATGACTGTTTATGAATTCTCTAGACCATAGCTTTCATTTATACTAAATATTCAAAATAAGAATACTGAGCCACGTCACAGGCACTTGTGCTTTACAGTGCTGCAAATAGGCCTGTGAAGTATGCTTCAGTGATAACTCTCGTGCTTTTTATGGGAGTGATCTGTTTTATGACAGTGATTGTAAAATGGTTGTGAAATTATATGCGCCACTGTGTTAAAATAACCACTGTCAATGTGTTTTAATATATTCAGTACAACGAAAGCCATCTTCATAAGATAATTTTACTACTTAACATTTTAATAATAATTCTGTTGTAACTTGGTATGAATCATATTAGTCTATACTTACATTACTTCCAAATCTCTAGTATACAACATTAATGTTATTCAAGTTTATGATATTGAGGAACCAGTCTTACACATTCTACTGACTGGAGTTTCCTGGACAGGGATTAAGCCGAGCTCTGGATTATGCAGCATTCTGAATAGATATTCAACAGAGGAACAAATGCCTAGGGCTAAGTTTAATAATGTTTTTAAATGTTTTTAAAACCAACCCTTAGACTGTTGTAACACATTCACAGACTCCACAAATGTTACATTCAGGTCTTTAGAAATTCATTTAATTCACCCTTTTAGCCCTTCCTTTTTAACATTATAGCACTGCTACAATCACTGTTGCTCAATCAGCAAAGTCACCCCCTCATGTACCGAGGTTGTAGTGCCAGCCCCTCTATCAAAAAGCAAAGAGAACACATGGGGTCATTTGCACAAGCATGGAGTTCACTCTTGTTTCCATGACTGTACAGTTACCTGGTGAATGATTAAACAGCTTTGCTAGATGAAACTCATGTCCGTGTCAGTCTGACAGATTTTAACAAACAGATAGACATCTACTTCACACTAAATGCGCACTCTAATGAACAGCTTTACGCATATAGACAAAGCTGAGATTAGATTAAAACATATTCAGCCCAAAATTAATGTTGTCACAAAACTACTTTTAATGTAGTAACAAAGTCAAGCAGAAGTTAATAATTGAAAATATGGCTGATTGACTAGGATGCTCTTTGCTTTTGCTATTACATTCTGGATGCCTCATCCAGAACACTGATTAACTTTCACATAAAACATCAAACTCAAGACAGTAATGTGAGCATTCTTTTCACACTGGATTTTATTGGGACTATATAAAGTTAGGCCATCTGCACTCTCATTTTCAACAATAAAATAAATCCACATAAAATAGAGGTTTGTTGGGTAAAGAATGAACTTTATTGCATTTATTTATATATTATTATAAGTATGTTAAATGCTAATAGACTAGTATATTGAGAACATATTCTGGGTAAAATAGATGATTCAAGTCTAAGACCATTAAGGTTCAGCCACACCTATATGACCTTCAGTCTATGTCTTAAGGTTGAAAGGTCATTTTTAATGATAATCCATATTTTATATATTTAAAACCATAAATAAAATCTAGAATAAAATAGTTCACCAAGACATTTCAGTGAATTTTCTTGCACAGGACTAAATCACATAAGCCTACATCTAGTCAACAGAAATAATCCTAAATCAAAGTATGTTTCAATGAATAAAATGATTTATTGTGGCCCAAAGAAAACTCCAATCAATGAAAGGTTAATACATGTGCCACCAATAAATTAATTTCATGTTGAGGTAAGAAATTTCATGTATTGTACTATGTGCCACATAAAAAATAGAAGAGCAGAGAAAATCATTTTTGGGTGTTCTACTGTTGACTAGTGTGACCCAGTCTCTTAAACTATTAGAATATTTCAGTGTGAGTTTGACTAAATGACTATTCGAACAGCATCAACATTAAAAGAAAAAAAGGCTTGAAATGATTTACATATAATAAAAATAAAATGAGTTCAATTTTTTAATTCATTTATGAACACAGATTAACCTTACGATGATATTCTCATTTCTAGAGATGTACCAAGTCTCCTGTATCTGACTGAAAGTCAACATGTGGTATTGAGTTCCTTCAAAGTTTTTTATGCTTATAATGTAACACTGGGTTTCTGATAGAAAGCCCTTACCTTGACAAAGAGAGATATGTCAGGCTGAGTGGGGTCAATGGCTCTCTCTGGAGCAGCAGCAGCAGCAGCGGCGGCAGCTGTATTTTCTACACTTTTGAGGCTGTAGTCCACTACTTCCTCAGGTTCAGAAGATCTGGTTGCTGAGAATGAGAAGGCCATGGCCATGGCATCCTCAGTGTTTTCTTCACAGGGATCATCATACAGAGGGGAATATCTTCTGGAGGAGTCTTCATCTTCATTCAACTGGTCACCAGCTTCATCCAGAGCTAAACTGAAGGGATCTGGGGTTTCTTCTTCAGCGGGGCTTTCAGGACCGTTAGCTTCTACCTCTCTAGTGTCCATGTAGTCTGGAGATAAACTTCTCTCCGTCTTCTCAATCTCAACCTCGCTGTACAAAGGCTCATTTAACAGGGGCTCGTTAAACACCTCTTGGTTTTCGTAAACCGCCTCAACAGGCTTACAGGGTTCATCAAATGGCTTTTCATACACGTTCCCTTCGTCTATTTTTTCGTATATGTTTTCTTCCACAGTCTGCGCCATTGTGGTGGACTCCTCTGTACTCAGGTGTGTGGAGTGAGAGAAATAATCCTGAAGAAGGGTGTGGGGAAAGGAGTGAAGGAGAGGAGGGCATGTCCAGCCTCCGGCTAACAGTTCCACAGTGAACTTTGTTCTGTCGTTTAAAAACAAATAGCAGCTAGTCAGCTCACAGCTCGACTGCTCGGTTTCTCTTCACTTTCTGAGGATAAATTCTGTCTTAAGCCTGTACAAATATCACTGTTTAATTCATGTGATGTGTAGTGAATTTTCTGGAGTGGTGTTTTTAATTTACCTCAGGTCACAGCAAGTGTATTCTCCTAAAACACTGGTCCATAAACACAATCGTCAGAAACGGTCGAAACTTTCGCGCGCAAAGCACTGGTGCGCATGCGCGCTTTTACCCCGTTCATGACATCCATTTAAGTACAATGACTATGCGCTGTACGCTCTCAAAAGAGATGGTTCTTCAAGGGTTCTTTAGTAAATAAAATGGTTCTATATAGAACAATGAGCACAGCATGGTGAAATGGTTCTTCGGACTGATGAGGAAAGTGTTGACACAGAAACTTTTTGAAAATGGTTCTATATAGCACCAAAAGCGGTTCTGCTGTAGTTACCATGTCAAGCTTGTAATAATAGAGGAAACCGTTTTGGTGCTACATACAACCATTTGCAAAAGACTTCAATATAGAAACATCTAGAGCACATTCCTTATCAATCTGAAGAATGCTTACACCATGAGAAGAACCCTTTGAATGTTCATGGTTCCATAGAACCATTTTCTTTACTAAAGAACCCTTGAAGAACCATCTGTGGTGTAGCTCTTCTTTTCTCTTTACCTTTATAAATACTATAAATAGCTGCAAATATGACTGCGGAAGCTGATTGGCATGCTGAATTATCTCATCTATGACCTGTATTCACGCCCATATGATACTTCTTTTACTCATCTTTATGTATAGAAAGTTGGTTCTTTGGTCATTCATCATTTAAAATTGATAATGGTTCTTTACTTTCTCGTCAAAGCACAGATAAAGGCTTTTGTCCCAAGCTAATGAATTCAGAATTTTAAAAAATCTTTTAAATTATTTTTCATAAGTGTAATAATAATAAAGATGTTGTATAACTTTTAAAAAGTGTATGTTTACCTCAGAATTGTTCTGATAAAATATCTTATTAGTGAATGATGAGTACAGTTAGTGCCCACAAAATTCTGAATAGACACTGGACACAAATTGTTGGTTGAGATGGTGAATAACTCCATTATGAGCAGAGTGATTTAGTGCCATGATTCGAAGTCAAAGGCAATAAAATGCAATAGCTGTGTAGCTTTATTAGGCAATATGATCACATTCATCACTGAAAAACAACACAGGTGAACCGTGAATTAGGATTTGTTATTGTTATGGTAGAACTGGAGTGTCATAGCTTGGTGGTTAGCACACTCAGTGCTGAGGTCTTCGGTTCAAGTCCCGATCTGTGTGAAGTTTCGATGTTCTACTCATGTCTGTGTGAGTTTTTTTCCAGGGTCTCTGATTTCCTCCCACAGTCCAAGAACATGGAGAGTCTAAAATTTGAATTGGGTCTAAACTGTGTTTGTGCCTAGTGATGGATTGGTGTCCTGTCCTGGCCTTTGCTAGGATAGTGTAATGCCCTGAATGGATGGATGATGATTATTGTTGTTGTTGATACTGCATAGGTGTAAACATTATTTTTAGCAGAAGCCTAAAAAACTAGGAGAAATGTGAAGAAAGTAGATCTAAGTCAGGTTTTAAGATGAAAAATATAATTTGCTGTACTGGGAAACAGTGGCAGACATTTTTGACCCTGCAACACAAGGCTTAATTAAATGCCACATGTTAGGAAACAGTGTTTATCTATTCCACTAAAGCATAATAACATCTTACTTAGCCTCTAGAGGGCAGCATATAACCATATGTTCAGCTTCAATTGTCTGAATACTAACAAACATACAATATGTGGGTGTATGGGTGAATAATACTGTAATGAAGTGTTAATACTGTAAAGATGTACCTCTATTGTTTTGGATATGTTTTCAACAATACTTAAATGACATTTCCTTCCCAAAGGGGTCAAAGAGAGGGTAGATCTATGTATTCTCATATCAGGCTTGCAACATATTCCAAAAAAGTTGTGACAGTTTAGATCTAGTAATGAGGTGGAAAATAAATGAACAATGATGTGATTTCAAACAGGTGGCGTCAACAAGTGATTATAGTCATGATTTTATGCTAAAGCAGTGTCCACAAAAGGCGAAGTCTTTGAGAAACAAAGATGGACAAAGTTCTGTTTTTCAACAAATGCATGAGAAAAGTATTAAAATGTTTTAAAACAATGTTCCTCAAAGAAATATTGGAAGACATTTATATATTTCTCTCTCTACAGTGCATTATGTCATTAAACAATTTAAGGAATTTAGTGGAATTTCACTGTGTAAAGGGCAAGGGCGCAAGTCTAAACTGAACATTTGTGATCTTCAATTTCTCAGACAGCACTGCATCAAGAGCTGTCACTCATAAATAGCTGATATTTACTTTGCCAAACTTTTGCCAATCGCAGTAATTCAGAGTTATAATCACATGTCACTTAAAACTTTACTATGTGAAAATCAAGGCATATGTAAATTATATGCCTTGTTATAATGTGGCATTATATTATATGCCTTGTTATAATGTGGCATTGACTAAATTATAATGTGGCATTGACTTCTCTGGGCTCTGAGGCATTTGGGATGGATCATCACAAGACAGAAACACACACACACATACACACACACATATATAAGACATTATATTATTGTTTATATTATTTCATCCTCCATTGTTTCATACTTTCTCTCTCTCTCTATGAATAAGCCCTTTGATGTGAAGTCAGTCACACAGGAAGTTTCACTGAAGGTGCGGTTCATCCTTTCTCATGTGAGAAACACAAGACAGAGCAAAGCACTCTATCTTGTTTGACCTCTTTATCTGTGTGAATATTTGTATGTGTGCTGGCAAATACTGTAAAACTCTCAAGTCTTTAGTGTTGGGTACTCAAAATAAGGAAACATGCACCTTATAAAAGGAAAACACACTAAACCAAATATCTATCTCAGGCTGACTGTGTCATATAAATTTGAACTTCAGGCCATTTGTGTTCAGTGCTATTTGATTCAGACATGTTTGAAATATAGGCAATGCCTCTTCAGGCTGTATTCTGAGGCATAAAGGCATGAAGCTGTGTCAAAATTTTAAGATAAAAGGCTCTGTTTTTAAACTGTTTGGTCAGTTTTTGAAGATATAGTAAGAGCTAGCAGCAGTAAGTTGTCTATATTTTGGCAGTGTACCAGTGCCTACTGAATGTGTTTCAAACAAGAGTCAGTTCAGTGCTGCCTTCTAAGGCACCTACTTAGGGAGCAAGGTATCTAGGTCTCAGAATTCACACTGAGTAGGTATAATTTCTTACGTTTCAGACCATAGACTGTATATAAGAACTGGACACAGAGACAGGAGTAGAAAAGTGAAGCCAAAACGTCTCTGATGCCCTCTAGTGGCTGGCTGCATTACAATTTTAAACCACACCCAGAATCATCATATTGAATGGGAGCTACAGCAAACTTTGAAATTATTTTCCTCATTCAGTATTTTTTTTGTCAGCTGTATTGTGTTAATTTCACAAACTGTACCAGCACTAATTACCCTTCAGTATTTTTATTACAATAAATGTGTTTTATAGACATTTAAAGGGGTGTGGTGATGAGGTGAGTGACAGCTTGTTTGAGTTGATTGACAGCTCATTCTGACGAGTTGTGGACGTTCAAATATTATGACTATCACAAAAGTTAACAAATACAGCTCAGCTTTTTTTACATCTATGTCTCTGTTAATAGACTTGGACATTTTTAAAGAGAAGTGATGTCTTGTTCAGCAGGAACTTGTACTATCAGACACTTAGGAATAGTTATTGGCAGTTTTTAGTAAATGACTCATTTTGATACCTGACTAATATAGATGTAATATAGGCAGTGGTGGACAAAGTACTCAACTCTAGTAATTAAGTAAAAGTATTGATACTCGTAGTCAAATCTTATTCAACTACATGTAAAAGTTGCTCAGTCAAAAGTTTACTCAAGTTAAAGTACTGAAGTACTTACTTTTGAAAATACTTAAGTATTCAAAAGTACATGCAATTAAAAATACTCAAGTATTCAAAATACAAATGATATTTTCTAATATCAGTATATTGCTGTATTGTTTTGATTACTTTTACAGAACCTTGTAACTTGCTGAAACCACCTGATGATGTATTGACATGTAGAACCACTCTGCAACAAAAAGTCTATACCACCTGTAAAACTTCAGCATAAAAATGCAATAAAAAAATAGAACACCTATTTTTGTAATTTTTTTAATACCCCCCCCCCACCCCCCAGGACAATTTTCTCCTCACATACAGTAACACTGGTAACTAAAAACTATCACACTTAACATAGAAGCGTAGAAAACAGTGAAAAGCTTTCTCCAACTGTCTCCATTGCTGGATTCTGTTTGAATGAACGTGGGAGCTCAAGTTGACAATGGCATAATTACAAATTCAAGGTGTGAGCGGAGACTGTGATTGGTTCCCCTTCTTGTGAGGAGCATAGCATGTGGCCAATTGCATTTCATTAAAGAAAAACAGCAACACCCTACTAGAAAGCTATGCTGAGCCAAAAGGAACGAGTAACGGCAAGATTCCTAGAAATGTAGTGGAGTTGAAAGTACAATATTTGTCTTTGAAATGTAGTGGAGTGAAAGTCATAAGTTCACCAAAACATAAATACTCAAGTAAAGTAAAAATACTCAAAAAATGTACTTAAGTACAGTACTCAAGTAAATGTACTCCAATACTGTCCACCACTGAATAATAAATTACCACTAGTAATTTAATGCACTGCCAAAATAACCACTCTGAGTGAATTTGAAAAAAGAGAGAGAGAAAAAAAAACCCCTGAATAAACAGTTTTTAAAAAGCAGCCTTTTATGTAAACATTGCATTTGGACACAACTTCATGCCTTCATACTATGAAAGTCTAGAATTTCCCTGCAGTCTTGAATTTGAACTACTAATATTTGAACTTGGGAGGCAGCCATGGCCTGGTGCTTAGGGATCTGGTCTTGTGACTGGAAGTTGCTGGGTCGATCCCCAGGCAGGTCATGACTGAAGTGCCCTTGAGCAAGGCAAGGCACCCTCAAACTGCTCCCTGGGTGAAGTTTATAGGGCTGCCTCTGCTTCTGGTACATGTTCTCACAGCCTAGTGTGTTCACTAGTGTGTATGTTTCACCACACGTATGGGTTAAATGCAGAGGTCAAATTCTGTTGTGTGCAATTACATAGAATTTAATCTAATCTAAAGATTTCTCTTTCCGATCAATTGATCTATCTAACTGTCTGAGAATACAGTCTGAGAAGGAAATATTTCTATATAAATATACAAAAAAAATGTATTAGTATCGGTATCGGCATATCATTATGAAAATTGCTGGATGTCACATCGAAAAGATGAGGTATATCGACCATCCCGAGTAATCACCCTAGCAACAACTAACAGCGCCCTCGCCACCGCTGCGCCAATCAGCCTCGAGGTGCCTCTGTCCTCACTTCCGGCGCCTGCGCTGGGTTTGGCTTGGCTCTCTCATCACACACGCGGCCATCTTGGATTCAGAAGGCTAGCAGAGCAGCTGTGAGTGTTTGGGATGGGCGGAATATAAGTAGAACAGCTCAGGTGTTTCACTGTGTTTACCGTCGACAAGTGGGAGGTGTCGCCTGTTGGACTGTGAACATTTACGGGAACTTAACACAGCTGAAGCGGCAGAAAAGCAGTCTGGAGCCGGTTATCTGTGAGCTCCCCTCCCCTGAACACTGTAGTTCACAGGGCCTGTTAACTGTTTGCCTTACTTTCATTTGCGGTTTTTTTAGTTTGAAAACTTTTTAACCAAGAGTGGTTATGATACTTGATATGGTCAAGGCTAGAGAAGTGTCGCCGGTGGAGCCCAGTGTTGTGCTGCTGTAATGCGGCTTGATAAACTACTCCGGTAAATGTGGAGTCTCAGTGTTTTCCGGTGTTGAACTGCAAACTAAACTTCGCTCTGGACTGCGGTTGATGTTGATGTGGATCCGAATCCATGATCATCATCATCAGCTGCCGGATATCTGCTTTCTACCCCTCAGACTAAGGTGCTGAGATTAAAAGGACTCGGAGAGGAGAAGCAGTTTGGTATCGCGTTAAAATGTCAACCAGAACACCACTGCCTACTGTTAATGAACGGGACACGGAAAATGTGAGTATCTGTAATAATAATTCACTTCTAGCTGTCAGTCACTCGCTCCTGGGACTGTGAACTTTTTTCATTGTTTTCATTCAACTCTCGTCTCTCATGAGCTCTGATTTACTGTCTAATAAATATCATCCCGATGCAATATAACAACTCTGGAGAAGATAATCACTGTGTTAAGTGTCACAGTAGCAAAAGGACAGTAGAAATTGGTATTAAAAGAGTCTTTTAGTAATTACTATAAGCATATGTAAAACAATATAAAAACATGTCAGAAATTCAGAAGAATATTTTCAACTAAATGTACACGACTGGTATGTGGAATGTTGCACGTTTGTGGATTAAAATATTCAACATAATGTGTATTACCCAAAAATATTGTCAAATATTTACATCAATGAAGTTATAAGTGGTCTACTGAGAGCAGTGTTGGTTGAAAAGTTAAAAGCTTAACTTGTTTGAGTTTGTTCGTATTTCTTTAAATCACATTCCATAGGTTTTCAGGTCTGAAGATTGAGTTGGACATTTGAAGTCTCTTTACTCATGTGACTATTCTGTTATTTGCTTTGTGGAGCTTTTACCTGCATCCTGGTGCAAAAGTAGAATAACCCTAAAGAGGCAGGACTGATGGTAAACAGCTGCATCATGTGGACTGCTGGTAGAAAGGACATATTAATGTTAAGCATGAACATCACTATAGTTCCTGACAAAGCAATGGAACAAAAAGCACAGACAGTGTACAAGACGGCTTTCAGTTTCCCCACCAAGTGTTGACAAGTCTCTAGTTTCAAAAGGTGCTTTTGTTTCCATTATTTAAGATTGAGCCTTTTTTATTTGTATTGCAAGAAACACAAATGGAAAATCAACAACATGTAAAATAAAAAGTAATAGTGAGAGAGTAGGTTGGCACAGAATGGTGTAATAACTGTAAATTAAGATGAAATGAGATGATGAAGCCTACCTGGTGGATGGCGCCCTTTCTCCACGGGCTGTTCCTGACTGTGGAGCACCCAGAGCCTGTTACAGATGAGGGTGGGCACACCTCCCCTCCCACAGCCTCTTATCTCCCCACCTCCTCCCCTTCCCGAATCACAGTAGGTACCCAAAATGTGAAATGTGATTCACGCTCCTGTGAGCGCCCGCCAGTGTTGCTGGATCAATGAGCTACCAACACAAAAACGGAGCTGCTGTCTGTTCACTGGCCATTCCCATCACTAATGCTAGGATGAAGGGCTCCCATTCAGTCAAGAGACACCGCATCACCATAGTAAGTTGCTGAGGGTCTTTTTAAGATGCTAATTAAAGTAGACGATAGAGGAATGTGTGTGAATTTAAGGTTGTTTTTGTCGTTCATGTATTGCAGGATTGTTACAAATGTGAGAATCAGAATAAGTGGTTTCCAGTGGTGATTTTGCATGATTGTTAGTTTTGCAGACTCATGGGATCATGTGAAATAACATAATGAGAGCCAGACATAACAGTATCCAGTTGTAGGCTAAGCTGTTAGTCGTATCAGCCTTTCAAGTGGGAATGCACTGAAAAAGGTGCCTGAAAAGTCTGCTAAAGGCATTTAAAAAAGAGAACTGCCTTTGATGGGTGAGATTACAGACATAATATAAATGTATCTGAGGAAATTTAGTTTATTGATGCAAATGTATTACAGTATTTTTAAACTTCTAGTACACATAATTTGTCCTCTTTGTTACTGAGAAAAACAATACTTACTGGCCCAGTACGTGGTACATTCTAAGGTTTTGTAGCTGTCTTGCAAGTATGTATTAATGCTATTTCATCAACATAAAAAACAGCCATATAATTGCTCTGGTGAAATTAGAAGAAGCTAGTTTCGGGGAAGAGCTTTGTAGACTTTTATCTCTGTAGCTTCGTTCCCAGGTTTGTGTTAGAGGTCAGAGAAGAGCTTGCAGAGATATGGAGATGAGGCTTGGGGCATTTTGAGTGATCAATAGACCTACCAGACGGTGAGAATGTATGACCTACGTTATTGGATATAACCCACAGAAATATACGTCTCACTGAGGAGTTGTAATATCTGGTTTAGTTAATAACATTTATTTATTACTGTTAAATATAAGATCATTTTCTATTTACCACAAATAACTATGGTTTGTGGAAGTGATTAAGTTTGAGCACTGAGCTTTTAACACTATTAGAAATAGACTGACACAGGTTGATATGGACTGATATGGGGGGAAAACAGAATAATGGATTTTATTAGGGTTTAAATGTTACACAGTGAAGATAAGAGAAAACCCAGAGTGGCCAGCCTGCTGGTAAATAACCATTTTCTGTAGCAGTTTTGGAGATAATGCTTCCTATTTTGATCTTGAGACAAGCCAGACAGCCATATGGCCAACAGCTAGCCAATAGCATGTGCATTACAAGCAAATTACAGAATAAGATTTATTGTGCCATTAACACAAACACGTTCCCCTTTTGTACCAGGAGTTTCAGAATTGCCTTGTCTGTTCGTGACATGAATTTTATGACTAACACTGCTCATGGAGTGCACACAATATCTTTGTAGTGATTCCTTTCACAGGCATTATTTAAATATCTTAGTTTTCAAATCTCATCTTCATGGCTATTTCAGAGTTGCCTCCAGCTTGTCTTTTCCCATTCAGCATATACGCTGTGTCGGCATCTCTCTCAGCCTTCATCAGATATTACTCAGCTGTCTGTTTGAACTCATATGTGCTAATTTGAGCACCTCTGTTCCAGATGGATTGGCATGATGTTTGAAATGAAGCTACTCACAGATGAGTCTTCAGTGTGTGGGCTAATAACGGCTTGGTGAACTAAATAAACATAAAGACATAAACATATCACAGACCTTGTTCTGTTTTGTTAGACCCAGATTAAGCTTAAACTTAAAGTAAAGACT
>BRDA01001401.1:16440-36117 GCA_036984385.1 Crenuchus spilurus | reverse complement strand
ATGGAAGATATCCAAAAGTCATCTCACCGTCTCCAATACTGGAGAACTCCTATGAGATAGCAGAACGAAAACACAGGAAGTATGAGGCTTTATGAGTTCACAGCAGCACATTTCATAGAAAGTCATTTTGCTGAACATATGTCGAGGCCTCTCTTTCTCCATCACTGTCTTTCTATCCCTGTCTCCAATGTGCACATATACACACAATACGTTTGATTAAACAGATAAAAACAGCATGTTGCAAGTCACTTTTCAGGTCATCAGCCCATACTGGGTTTTTGTTCTAATCTAGGCCACCACAGTGCAGTATCACCCCGTTGTGGTTTAAACTTTCATGTTTACAATTTAAACATTATATTTTTTTCTGACTTCCTTCCATTGACTTTAGACAGGAGTTGACTGGCTTCAATGCATCTCCTCCTCTCTCTGAGTTGAAAATGAATAAGCATGAGTTCTATATTTTGGACTACTTGCTTGATGCTTGAAATGAGGTCAGTATTTGCAGAACTGTGAGAAGTACCCTGGCTGTCTAAAATGGTGTGATTTCGGAAGTATGCACAAAACAGACTTCTGTGGCATGTGTACTTTTTAAGAAAACCGTTTTTAGTGCCAGGAAAACGGGAAACCCTGTGAGATTGCTAGGATTAAAGAATGTAATTGTTTTGTGGCACAGAGGGGAAGCTTTACTTGATACCAAATCGATACACTGGCTATAAAACTCATCATCTTTAATGGCAGATATTTATTTGCTAGAACATGGACACATCTACATTTTTACTGCTTAACTAACATGTCTGTCCTTTGTCTTAATACAGAGTACAGTCATAAACAAAATACAGTCAAACATATTGACACTACTTTTACACTTTTTATACTTTTTCCAAGTGTTGACAGTATTGAGTGTTAGATTATAGTGTTGATTGATGCATTTACTTGGTGCACCTCTACTTCAGAAAAAAAAAATTGTATGATTGTAGTAAATATTGAAAAATGATTAGGTTAATTACATTAATATGAATTTTCTAGAACAGAATTGTAGAATTTGGGCTGTTCGAGGACTCCAGTAGTCATCGCAGCAGTGCTTCCACTGATCAACAACACTTAATAATGTCCTGCTCTGGGCTTTGTGATCTCATATTTTGGGCATCAACTGCTCTGGCCTCGGGGACGCTTCTCCTCTGGCTTGTGTGATGTTATTGTGTCTAGTCACACGCTACCTCTTTCCTAGTGATGACCCACTTTTTAATTCCTTTCTCTTAAAGGGAAAAACACAGTAGGTTGGAATGTATTTGTTGTTGTCGCTGCTTCAGAACAGGAAGTGATCCTGGGTGTAGGATATGTCAGAATGCAGACAGCTGCATAGCTGCCCCATCATAATGAGATGACACGTTAGTTCTTTAGCTGGAAGCATTGTCTTTATTTCAGAAGAGTACGTTCTGTACTGGTGTAATAGTCTTTTTGCTGCAGAATACTTGTAGTGACTCATTTGAGCAAATATCTGCTAGTAACAAAATGGGGTCAGTATATTGTGGTGTGTCCTTTAAATTTTGACTTTAGTGGTGTGTGTGTGAATAGATGCCCTTTACTTGTTATTTTTCACATACATATTTCAGTTCAGGACTGATGTCAAAACAAATTTAAGAATCTAGAAGCTGGAACTATAATCAGCTACGTTGGCATTAAGAAATAACATGTCATTTGTGGGTTGTTGGATGTCCAGCATGAATAAAATTCAGACTTGAACACATTGCAGAAATGTATTGCTCTTCCAGAGAAAATAATTCTAATGCTAATTTTAAATATGCATCCTCTGTAATGATTTAATCTGATCGTTATCCACTGATTCCAGTGAAGAAAGTTCTTTCTTTGAAAGAGATCTTTGGAAATCTATCTTCTACAGAAATCATTAGAATTGGCTAATGCTGGCATTAAGGGTGATATAATGCCTTGGAGCCACAGTTTGGCCAACTTAATGCTGAAATTATGCATAATAATTAGACCAATTTGATATACCAGTTAATTGGTTGGCTGATTGATTGGGCTGATTATTGCTGTTTTTAGATAATTGGTATCAGCCAGTTATTTTTACATCATTGGCCTGTGCTCATGAGGCCAGTAAACAAAACAAAAATTACAGGCACATCTGTAAACAGCCTTATCAATGTGGATGTTGTACAACAATGTTGGAGCTCCTTCTGGTTTAAATTTCACCATTCTCTGTGCAGAGGAAGGCATGACTGAAACCTATCCTTTCACATCAAATCAACAATTATTTAGTATATTTTCTTAGATGCAACAAAATATCAACAATCTAAATATAAATATCAGCCATCAACCACCTTCCATACCAGTATTGACTATTGTAAGACCCAGCCAGTCACTAGTATTAATATCTTTCTCCCTTCTCTCTTCTCTCAAACCTACAGTAAAGCTGTTTGAGGTCATAGAGACAGAGAAAACCCTTTATCTGGTGATGGAGTACGCCAGTGGAGGTGAGTAGACATGGTGCATTTTTACTAAATCCATTTTAATTGCCATCCTTTATGTAAACCTCAGATATCTATTAATGTAGATGTTATCTTAGATGGCTGAGACATTTGGGAATGTACTGTACTGTGTACATGACTGCTGTGTGATGTGATGTATAATCTTCTTGGCAGGGGAGGTGTTTGACTACCTCGTAGCACATGGCCGAATGAAGGAGAAGGAGGCCAGGGCTAAATTTAGACAGGTATAGTACTGCAGGGTGCTCAAACCTGTAGAAATCCAGATTTTTTTTGTATCATTTTATGGTTCCCTAAATTGGTGTGGTAAAGATCTGGATGGAGGTTATTGCCAGCATTTTTACAAGCCATGCTGATGGTGTCTTGATGTAATTGTCAGCACAGCCCTCTGGTCCACTAGGTCAGTATGATGAGTCTGCCCACATCTTGCTACCCCAAGACAGAAACCCAGCCAGTCGTGTAGTGAAAGAGGGGTCTCCCTCTCCCCTCCCCCTACTCTTCTCAGACCCTTTCTGACTCTCAGCCTCCTCTACTGCATCTCCTGAGGAGACAGCTTATCTGGGTCAAGTTACAGCACTAGTCATATTTCAGCATCAAATGAAAACTTCCAAATCCTTCCCGTCAGACAAAGGAAATCAGGAAACATGTCTCTGTGTCACAAACCTGCAATAATAGCACTACTAAAGCCACAGCTAGGTTTTTCTGAATAGTATGGCATTTCCAGCTTTGAATACTGAGCAGAACTTTGGTTCACATAACTGATAGCCTAAATTGATAGGCAGAATGCAAACAGCTTAAAGGCTTTGAAGGATGTTTTGCATTGTTTAATTTATTATATCTATTAATGTAGAATGTAAAATGAATAATTCAATCTAAATAATAAGTATATGCACACACAAACTGTAAATAATGTAATTTTACCAAGTCACGAGTTTTCTTTTCTAACTCTTTTAACAACAGTCATTGGCACAAAGCTTGTTCTACAGAAATCCAACTAAATCCCAAGTTGTCAAGCCAAGCAAAAAATGCAAAGTATTTATTCAGATCTCTTCTCTCGTTGACTTTTATTGAAATTTGAGAATATGAATACTGTCTTTAGACTATTTTTTGCATTCAATTCCAGAGAAAGTGAAGGAATTGTAAGAAGAAACAAAAACCATCAAAACTGTCAAGTTCACGTTCTCTTAGCTTGCTAGCCTGTGGTCGTCAGACCCTCAGTAGCTCCATCCGGCTCACTCTAGGCCACGTTGCAGGCCCAGAGAGCCGCATGCCCCATGTCCAATCAATGGGGTTCTAGGAAAACATGGCTATAGCGGTCGATGTGACTAATTGGCTTTCACACCCGACTCCACATCTAGGCTGTGTCCGTCGCTTGATTTGTCCCAGCACTCTGCTACTCAGCCTGTTAAACCTGCTGTGCTTTCTCCTTATCTTTTCTTTAGATTGTATCAGCTGTACAGTACTGCCATCAAAAACATATTGTGCACAGAGACCTCAAGGTAAGACTCGGTCAATGTTGTTTCATTCCTCTCTGCCTTCTCTGACAAAATTGTTGTGGGATTGTTGTCACATGGGAGCTGAACATTGAAGTTTACTTGGCCATCACATAACCATCAGAGTTGTGCTAGCATGAGAAGTGAATATGGTCACTGATATACCTCCTCTAATGCCCTACTTTATGCACTGTGTAGCGGAGCAGAGAATTCTCAGCCACCCAACGTGCACAAAAGTGAGGCCATCATCAGGCCAACTGAATGAAATGAAACATTAGAAAGAAAAGCAGGAAAGTATTTAGCACGGTTAATCTCACCATATAAATTACAGAAGCGTGTGATCAGGGCTCTAGACAAAAATAGCTTAAGGAGCCACAGTCTTATTTACAGTGCCACATTAAAAAATAGAATTTTCTGAAGTAATCCATTGTTTAATTCAAAAAGTCTTTAGTTAAAAACAGCCATATTTAATATTTATTACACATAAAGTGACATTTCAAGCATTTTTACTGTGGGTCAGTATGGTGTATAACTCATGAAAACAAAAATCCAGAATCTCAAATTATTCGAGTATTTTATTTAGAGTTTGGCTAAATTACCATTGAAACAGTATCAACATTCAAACAAAAAAGGCTTGAAGTGTCACTTTAAATTAAATTATGAACAATATGAACTTTTTCACTGTGTTCCATTTTTTGGAGATGCACTAGTACAATTGTGAAGAATCCAATAAATTAGACACATAATCATTACTGTATGCTGTTGACACATCTGTAGTCCATTTGTTTCTACTAATAATTGAGATAGAGAGATATAAGAATGTGCAGGTTTAAAGTCAGTAGCCTCTCCCTACAAATACAGCTACTGTACAGAAGTGCTTGACTTCACCCTGGCTCCACACTGTAAATAAGGTTGAAAATCGATGCAGAAGCACATCAGAATGACAGGGTAGATTCAGAGATAGTGGAGCTGGAGAGTGACTGAAGAACACTAATAATCTCATTCATCTCTGTCCAAGCCTCAATGCTCTGTTACACACCCTGTTACCACAGCAATGCTTCTTAAATGATGCATAAGGTTAAGGCTGTCTGAAAGCTGTCAGTGGGTGGGGGACCATGTGGAAGCTGCTTTTCCCTTTTTTTTTTTTTTATATGGGTGCCTCTCCTTTCCGCTACAATGTATGGGGAGTAGACATTTTAAGGCTTTGGTAAATACTTGGTAGTATTTAGCTAGATGTTATCAGAGTACACACACACATATACAGTGGGGAAAAAAGTATTTGGTCAGCCACTGATTGTGCAAGTTCTCCTGAGAGAGGTCTGTAATTTTCACCATAGGTTCCTCCGTGCAAATGTCCTATACAGCAGTGATGT
Source organism: Crenuchus spilurus (assembly GCA_036984385.1). NCBI lineage: Eukaryota > Metazoa > Chordata > Actinopteri > Characiformes > Crenuchidae > Crenuchus > Crenuchus spilurus. The sequence continues at coordinate 30,747 of BRDA01001401.1, read as the reverse complement.
TTTGGGGCTGTTGCTGGGCAACACGAACTTTCAGCTCCCTCCACAAATTGTCTAGGCCACTCCAGGACCTTTACGGAGCCATTCCTGCACGTCTGAGCAGTGTATTTGAGATAATTTTCATGCTGGAAGGCCCAGCCACGTTTCATGTTCAGTGCTCTTACAGATGGAAGGAGGTTTTGGCTTACAATCTCACGATACATGGCCCTGTTAATTTTTTTGTCCCTGTTGTCCTTAGAAAGCTCTTTGGAGTGTGATTGATTGAGAGTGTGGACAGTTGCCTTTTATAGACATAACAAGTTCAAACAGGTGCAATTAATACAAATAATTAGTGCAGAATAGGAGAGCTTCTTAAAGAAGAACTAACAGGTCTGTAAAAGCCAGAATTCTCGCTGGTTGTTTAATGACCAAATACTTATTTTCCACCATAATTTACAAATAAATTCTTTAAAAATCCTACAATGTGATTTCCTGATTTTTTTTTCTCATTTGTCTCTCATAGCTGAAGTATACCTATGATGAAAATTACAGACCTCTCTCGTCTTTCTAAGTAGGAGAACTTGTACAACCAGTGGCTGACCAAATACTTTTTTCCCCACTGTAGATATACAAAGTTTCTATTATTTTTACCCTGCTTCAGTCTGTGTCCCACTTTGTCCTACACACTAGAGCAGCACATGCTTATTGTTTACTCTTCCACTTTCAGGCAGAGAACCTGCTACTAGATGCAGATATGAACATTAAAATAGCAGATTTTGGCTTCAGTAACGAGTTCACGTTGGGCAACAAGTTGGACACATTCTGTGGCAGTCCACCATACGCCGCACCCGAGCTCTTTCAGGGCAAGAAGTACGATGGGCCGGAGGTGGACGTCTGGAGCCTGGGAGTCATCCTCTACACGTTGGTCAGTGGATCGTTACCCTTTGATGGCCAGAACCTGAAGGTCAGTATTCATGGCTTAAAAAAGACACTGCAAGAGTTATTTTGGGGATGTGAGAGATGTCTTGATAAGGATATACTTCATTTTGTTTGCTACTTTACTCACAGAATGCCGTTTTTTTAGTTGTTAGAAAATATCTTTCATGTCTCTGGGGTAACTTTACTATACTTTGATGTATAAAAAGTATCTTTTTACTTCATTAAATAAATTGTCTTTACATTAAGTGTTTCGTATCATCTGTCTTTCCTACAGGAGTTGCGAGAGCGAGTGTTAAGGGGAAAGTACCGCATCCCATTCTACATGTCCACCGACTGCGAAAATCTCCTCAAACGCTTCCTGGTGCTCAATCCATCCAAGCGGGGCACACTTGAGGTGAGAGAAGACGGCGAAAATGTAAATATATTTAGATTTTCTCTAAAGCCCCCAAACCACATTTCCTCAACCTTTCATACTGCCATGCACTCCTGCATAACCCTTCCACCACCATACCCTCCCCCTCATGTGATCATTGTATAGCACTGATGGCTGGCATAAACAGTCACTTTAACCAGCATGTCATTTACTGTGATTCAGAGCTCAAGCACCAGAGGCAGGGGATAGTGGAAGTCAGGGAGTTAGGGTCAGGGAAGCTGAACATGTCCTGTGGGCTGAGTCAGCCTTGAGTGCAGATGTGTGCCAGTGGGCATGCCGCCATGTGGAAATGGCACACTACACTGACCAAAACAACATTTCTCTAGCTCTTGAATAATGGAGGAGCCCCCACTATGTCTCGCTACGCCTGGAGGGAGTGGGGGCTTTCATGAGTGCTTTGTTGTCTATTATAGCAAAACTGTGGCCCTGACCAGCCCATGTATTAAATACTGCATACCCTAAAGAAGAAATGAGGCATAACGGAAACAAATGCAAGCACCTGAGATGTGTTTTGTGAAAAAAGAAATGTATACTACTGCCAGATCAGCCATCACCACCACTGGCATGTCTATAACCTGAAGTAGTGCTGGGCGCTAAAAAATTTTTTCACAATAATTTTTCCCTCGATGACGATGATAAGCCGGGACAATAGAATTCGATAAGCATTAACGTTCATTTCCATTTCACATCTAAGCAGCTTGACAGTGAGTTCTGAAGTCTAATACTGCTGCTTGTTAGCTCCTCCTCACCATCACCGCCAAAACGCACTGTTGTGTTTAAGACAAGCGTGTGATTGGCCGGGCGAGAGAGCACGAGGTCGCTGTGTGCTCGTCTGTTTGTGTGAGGAGAAGAAGGAGGGCTTGCGGTGAGTGTGTGTTCAGTCCAAGTGCTAGCTTTAGCCTGTTAGCATGTTGGCTCTCTAGCCTGTTGTTATTTTGGAGTGGCTGCAGCCGAAACCAATCATTGTAAGTTTAAACAATAAAGCGACGACTGTAAATGTCTTTCTCGTCCATCCTTTCAACGCCTCCAGCCGGATGCTACAATATTATTTTCTGGCAATAAACATTTTAATATTTTAAATAGCAACATTTCATGTATTTAGTGTGATCTTTTTAGAAAGATGTTGTTTAAAACTATGACAGTGTGAGAAAATTTTATATTATAATTATTGAGATTGATCAATATAGAAAAATTTATTGTGATAAAATTTTTGACCATATTGCCCAACTGAGGCATGTTTGTATTTATAAAACAAAATGTACCTTTACTCATTGACTGAACAGCTAATTAGCATTAACTAATTGAACATTTCTTGCATTTTTGTGTGTCCTGTACCAATGTCACTGTGTGTTTAATCGGTCAAATAGTTCTTGTGCATGACACATTTCCCTTCCAGTTCCCCTGAAATGAGAAGGCACCTTCGTTTATCCCCTGTTAATTTTCCCTCTCTTGAGTCACATTGAGTATTCATATTGCTCAGCTTTAGTGCTGGACAGAAACTGTCACGTATCTTTGTTTGTCTTCTTCAGCAAATCATGAAGGACCGGTGGATCAATGCAGGCTTTGAGGAGGATGAACTCAAGCCCTTTTTGGAACCAGAACTTGACATCTCGGACCAGAAAAGAATAGGTACATCAGCAAACACCATGTTTCTTTTATTTAAACCACAGTGACATGTGACCTGGATTATCGGGTCTTTCCATTGTAATCTACTACATGATTGTTTTGAAACTAGTCACGTTGTCGCTGGTCTGGTGGTTTTACGTATAAAGCTAGTTCTCTTTGTGTAAATGAACAGTTTGGCCATATGATCTGTGTTGGTTGAACTGTGGATTGAGTCAGCTGTTTCCTAACCCACTGACAGGGAGATGACTTAATCATCATGCTTGAAAGCTCTCCATGTTATTTTCTGGATAGAGTTAATTAAAGCAAGATTTACTGAAGTAATGACATCTTCAAACCCACACACACATGAGACATTTGAGAAAAGAGGAGTTTCTCAGGGGCGTATTAAAGTTTGGAAGTTGAGTCAGATTAGGGAGTGCTGTGTCAAGGGCAAACCACAAATTTTGATGTTTTGGTCCTGCAGTGTTACGTAACCTATGATGGGCACGTGTCTCTGTGTATGTGTCTGTATGTTGGGGGGTATGAGCACTGATCCTCATCCTACTCTAAAGTGTTAAACTGGCATGCCTCCCTCAACGTGAGGCTAACAGTGCTTAATGTGCCCCTGGGCTGCAGCTCCATCTGAGTGATACAGGGGTCGATGGTGCTTAGATCAGGCAGGCTGTGTACTTTCCACTGCTGCTCTGGGCAATCTGCCCTTCAAACACACCATTGATAAAGCCAGAAACGGCTCTCCATGTCCTCGGATTACTGGTAGTGCTATCTGGACTTTCAGCAGCGTGATTGCTTCTTTAACTTTGTGAACTGTGAAGTGAAACTTGGATCAGATGTTTAGGAAAAGCAGAAGAGATATAACCACAGTTACATTTCTGTAGTGCTTTTCAACACACTTGGATATTTGGGACAGAACATTAGATTCACATGAACCACCACCAATGGTCAGCATCGCCCTGAATTACGTGATGGCAGCCAGTCCACACCAGGACTCTCACCAAACCTTAGACACAGAGGTGAGATTAAGCTGGTTTTTGATGAAGCTGATGATAAGGAGTGTGCAAATTAAACCAGAGTGTCAGGGTAACACTCTTACTCTTTTTACAGGAAATGTCTAGAATTCTTTTCCTGAATTCAGAAATCAGGATCTCAGTTTTAGGTGTTATTCAAAACCCTGGTTACATTAACACAGTACTGGCCTCATCACTGTACTGGAGCTTTTGGACCCACACACAACACAGGAAGAGCGCCACCTATTGACCCCCTGTTTCCTTGGAGGTCTCCCATCCAAGTACTAACAAGACCCAAACCTGCATAGCTTCTTTGCATTTGCATGTTATGTTATGCACCTGCTGTGACTGCTAGCTATGGAAATGATTATGCTAAAGTGTATGGTTTACTTTTTATTTTTGTTTCATTCATTATTCTGTGAATAAATATTGTTAATGTGAATGGAAATTGAATCAAAAATGTTTAATGAAATGTTTGGTTTGTCATTTCATTGTCTGTTCCTGTGAATGGAGGACTATACAATGTGAGCCTAATAGTTCTGTACTTTTATTAACACTGACACAAAGGCCAGACATAAATGAAGCTTTATCCTTCGTCTCAGTTTTAAGGAGTTACAAGTTCAGATGACCACTAATGTTAGTATAACTTTACTATGTCCATTTTAAGCCCTTTTCCAGTAGTCTTCAGTAGTCCATAATTTAATGTTATAATTGTCAGTGGAGCATTATATAGAGCTTCCGCAATTCTTAGCGGTTTTGTTGTTTGGTTATTTTTATCTTATAAAGATTTGAGTTATAGAATGTTATCTTCAAGCTGAAAACAAAATTAGTTTGCAATTTCCATTTTTGTTATTGTCACTGCGATGGTGTTTAGTCGTCAAGTATTCCAGTTTAGCTCGTAACAAAGGGAAGCTGGTGAGATTTTGGTCACTGCAGTTTCTGTCACAATGACATAAAACATGAAACAATTAAATACATTATAAATGAATTATTCTTCTCATATTAGAGCAGTGATCCTTGCAGTAAAAACAAGCTGTTTATAAACATCAGTGTTTTATCTGCATCATAAATCTCTAACCTTGACGTTGACTTTTTGTCAGTCGAGCAGTTTATGGCACTGGCCCCTCTGTTTTTGTATGTGCCGCCTACTCCATTTGTCTAATACAAAAGTGTTGTATGTTGTAGACATAATGGTGGGAATGGGTTACTCTCGTGAGGAAATCCATGAGTCTCTAACCAGGATGAAGTATGATGAAATTACCGCCACTTATCTTCTACTGGGCAGGAAGCCCACAGAGGTGAGGAACAGATCTGACCTGCTCTATACACACTGTTAGTGGGACCTGGTCTTCTAAAACTGTGTGACTCTCTGCTGCTTGTTTAGAACTACTTTATAATGTTAGATACACGTCTGAATGGATTCGTGTTTGTAGAGCTGGTGTACTAAAGACCGTGTTTGATGACATCTGTGTAATTTGAACCTGATTGTGATTATTTTAGTTATGTTTCCTGAGAGAAGCTACCCTCACATATATTCCACAATCAAATATTTATTTGGCAACAAGCCTAATGTGATTTTTCATCAGTTATGTTGAACAAAACAAAATAATTTATTTAAACGATGACTTTTATGGAAATATATGTTGCTGTTATTAAAGCTTTAGATGTGAGTATTGTTTATTTGTTTTTTTGAGTATGAGACATGTTTGCATTCGATTTGGTTCTACTAAGTATGAACAAATGTAAAGCTGGACTGTGTTTCCTGAAAGCGTTGTTGACCATCCACCATAGTAGCCATAGAGAGAGAGCATTCAAAATGGTAGTCTCGCTGACATTTAGCTATGGTAGCTGGTCAACAAGGTCTTTGGGGGAATGCGCCTCTGGTCAGTTAATTTTGCCACTTGAGGCTTGTATTTTAATAATTGAACAAAATGAGAAAAGTAACTTATTATTTATACGGCAATTAGTCATTAGATAATTAATCATCACAGCCCTAATTAATCCTTATGTTTAAATGTCTTTGTGTTTGGCTTTTAGTTGGAAGCCAGTGACTCCAGCTCAAGCAGTAACCTCTCTCTGGCCAAAGCCAGACCCAACAGTGAGCACAACAATGGCCAGTCACCATCTCACCTCAAAGTCCAGAGGAGCGTCTCCAACCAGAAACAGCGTCGTTATAGTGACCAGGGTGAGCAGCATTAGGTTTCTGTGTGTAGTGCATGCTTTATACTGCATTTCTATATAGTTTATAGTTCAATTCCCAAAAAACTGTTCTTAAACAGTTCTACTTTTCTGTTCTCTCTCCAAAGCTGGTCCTGCCATTCCTTCAGTAGGTTACCCCAAAAGAAGCCAGACCACCACAGCTGACAATGAGCACAAAGAGGACAGTGTCCAGCCACGTAAATCCAGCTCCTCTGGTAGCCGCGGCATGGCCCCACCCAGCCCCCTTCTGGGCAATGCTAATAACCCCAACAAGGCCGACATTCCTGAGCGCAAGAAGGGCACTGCAGCTCCCGGGGTTAGTTAATCACACCTGCAAGAAATTGTTGTGATGTTTTCTTTCACTTTAAAACCACTTTAAGAGAAAACCACTATAATTTGTAGCAGGAGAACACTCCTGGGACTTACACTGCCTTTGTATTTAAGTGCTTTTTTGTTTCCAGAGTAATTCTGTGTCTGGGGGGATGACCAGAAGAAATACATATGTGTGTAGTGAACGTAATGCTGGGGACCGCCATTCTGTAATCCAAAATGGTAAAGAAAACAGGTGAGTTCATATGTTCAGGACAACGGTTCTTCACTGTCTGCATCTTAACATACAAAAGAACAACAGGAAGTAAACTTCACACCTCATTCACATGTTGCATGTGATGGTTACAAATGAGGAACTATATTCTCCCCCCCACACACACTATCATGGCCCAATTTTTTCTGTCATCTCAAAGATTTTTTAGAAACTCCTCAGGCTCTGGGAACATAATATACCTCCACAACAAATTGAACAGAGATCTTAGAGATGGCCCTCTCATTAAACACTTGCTTTGAGCGCTCTTGAAGCCCAGGTGGCTCTATTTTCCAGTCCTCAATTTGAGCTTCCATTTTACACTGAATTTCTCTTCTTTCAGTTTCAATGAACCTGGGCTGTGAACTGGGTATGGTCTACTATTCAATAGCTCTGTTAAAATGTATTAATTTGGACCAAATGTACTAAGATACAAATAAAATCTAATCACAGATAGAAAAGGACACGCTGTGTTGATAGGGCAAATGTAAAAGTATGCTTAATTAGTGCTCAGAGAACTACTTTTATTACATTTTTGACACTGAGGGCAAATTCTTTCTTCTCCACAATACTAAGGCTACGTTCACATTACCAGACTTGAAGTGACTCAAATCCAATCTTTTGCCTTAATGTGGCTCAGATCTGATGTTTTCAGGGCTGTGTGGATGTGTCAGATCCCATCTTTTCAAATCGGTCACTTTCATATGTGGTTCTAGATCAGATACGTGTCCGATCTGTTGACATGCCAGTTGAATGAGACAGTCAGATCGGAGTTCATGCGTCTTTTTGCTTGTACACACGTGTGTAGTGGGTGAGCCAGCATTGGCTTATCCCATATACTCACGTCGCTTTAAAAACAGTAAAAGCAGCTGACATTTATTCACCTTCTTCACCTGATTATGTACGTTCCACCACTTCTTTACTGTCCTCCTGAGCAAAACACCATCACACATCAGCTGTTAACACGTCTGTTTGAGCAGTTTTACTAAAATCAATTGTCTCGCAAAAACAGGGTCGCCATATCTCCCAAATCTTCTGTATTTGTAACAAAAGTAACACTACACAACCGGAAACTAGTCCAAAATCTACAGTGACACATACATTTCAATGAGCTTTAAAATGTAAATCCTCTTAATTTCTTGTTCAATTTCTGCTTTTATTTCGTGCGAAAACCCTGCAAACCACCAACTCTGAAGTCTTACAAGAGACTTTATTTTTGCAAACCTGGCAACCCCGCAAATGACGCTCTTTGTTGTTGGTGACGAAGGCAACGTGGATACACGTATCAAAGTGTGCATGCAAGCACAAATTTTCAGGGACAAATTTGTTCACAATACAGACAGATGTAAACCGTGAAGATAGTTAAATCCGATCTGAGCAAAAAATCGGATTTGAGCAATGTGACTTGTAATGTGAACGAAGCCAGTTTAGGAAAAAAAGTAGTCTTCTGGGTTCTTCTTTAATATTAAATGTCCAGCACTGAGTAAAGCACTGTAAATAAAGTGCCTGGTATGGTCTGCTTAATGGCATTCATCCATGTATCATATAAACTACAGGGAATGAGCTGGATGTGCATCATGCAGAATAAAAGCTTTGAAGATCCAGTCTTAAGCCTTGCATATCATCTCTAGTGAAAGCTAATTGTTGTTGGCCCCGTTCCTAAAATTCACATCTCCACTCTTTGCCTTTCTCTTTTGCTGTTTAATGATGTCTTGGTTTTCTTTGTTAAAATGAACTTTCTCTACTGTTACTGCCGTTTTCACTTGTTCGTGTCTGGGATAGCCTCAGTGAGATGTCGGCGTGTGCCGCCACAAGTCCGTCAGCGTATGCTGCCGCTCTGACTGCTTCATCTGCCTCAGTCCGTCTGCGGCATCAGAAGGCCACAGCTCTTTCCGCTTCTGGCCACACCTGCCGCTCCACGCTGCCCTCTAGTGATGGTCACGCAGAACTCTTCAGGCCCAAGTAAAGACGAGCCCCCACGTCTGTCTCTAACTTTATCGTGCCCCTCCGTTACCCGGCCCTTCCACCCCTCTAACACCCTCTGACATTTCTACTGTCTGCGTCTATGAATCTGCAACTGCTTTCAACCCACCACTCACTCTGTGGGATCCCTCTCACTTTACTAGAGTCTTGACTAATCCATGATGGCCCACCTGAGACAATCCCTCTCTGTTCTTTCCACTTGGACTGTCCACACTAACTTCCGGTGTGTCACTAAATCCACTACTCATTGTAGTAGTGGGTGTAAACTACACTAATATAGAGCAGACTACTAAGAAAAATAATCCTATATAGAAATGAGATGTAGTGCAGTCTCTTTAGGCATTATAAAAAACATCTAATACAAATTGTACCTAAATGCGCAGAAATGTTTGACTGTTTTTGTGAATCTATGTGATGTTTAGGTAAGATCTGTTATGTGTAAGCAGGACTGTATGTTGAATGATAAAGCGGTCAAAGTAGCTCATGTCCTCTCCAAAAAAAAGGAGTCTGAGAGACATGAATACAAATTGAGGCAAAAGTGGTTCAGAAGATTTGCTTCCTCCTGGTTCCATGCATAATGTTGACACAGAAAAGATCAAAGTGAGTGTGTCCTTATCTCAGGCCCTGTGGCTTACAGGAATGGTAGCAGGCCAAGGGTTTTAATTCTGGTAACTGGCAGTAATTGCTTTTTTTCGAAACTAGAAATTGTCTTTTCCCCCATAGTATGACATTTTTAATGAAGCTATCCATACTCTACACGTTATGCTTTGTAGAAGACCGACAAGCAAAAATTATATTCAATCTAATGAGGAATTGCTATGCAAAACTCGCAGGGTTTTTGTGAAACCCCCAAAAATAGTTTGCTATTCGTTTAAAATGATATTTACAATCACATCTCCAAAAATTTGAAGATTGTGGAAAATGTTTTGTTCATAATTTAGTTCAAAAAGATAAACTGTCAAATTTTATATTAATTACATGTAAATTTACATATTTGAAGCTTTTTTTAATTTAAATGTTGATACTGTTTGATTGCTAATTTCCATGAGCCATACTGATTACCAGTAAAACAAAAAAAGTCTTGAAATACCATAATGAATATAAAACAGCAGTTTACCATTTTGCATTTGATTATGAACACCAATGACCTTAATAATTACTTTTCATGATTCTTTATTTTGAACAGTTAAGATTGATCATAAGCATTTTTGTCATGTAATGAAGCCAACTTTACCATCTTCTCTAATTGTGTCATTCTGATTAGCTTCAGCAAGGTAATGTAACGTTATGTATGTATGCTTGTAACGATTCTGAAAGTGCAATCAAAAAAGTGATGCAGTCATCCGCATTATTGTGTCAGAAGCCCATTTGTTTATTTATTTATATTTTTGTGCACTGCAAATTCGCATTAGGTTTAATAGGATTTTCTGTTCAATCTAAACAGTTGCTAATAATAAACACATTTGTCAGAAGACTGTTGATAGCAGAAGCGTTCTTCTCAAAGGAGTATTGTAGATGCACATACCATAATTGATGGTGTTTGTGATATTATAAAGGGACTGTTTTTTTTTTTTTTTTTTTTTTTTGTACTCCGGTTTAATCAGTCAAATCCAAACTCTCTGCATATATGTCCAAATGTCTTCATAACTTTCTGATTTGTTCTTCTTCAGTGCGACCACAACCCCTGGTCAGAGGAACCCTGGTGCCTCCACCCACAGCATCAGCAGTGCCACGCCACCAGACCGCTTAAGATTCCCACGAGGCACAGCGAGTCGTAGCACGTTCCATGGAGGCCAAATAAGGGACCGACGTACAGCCACATATAACGGACCACCTGCTTCACCCACCCTCTCCCACGATGCAACACCGCTTTCCCAGTCACGCAGCAGAGGCTCCACTAATCTCTTCACAAAGCTCACCTCCAAACTCACACGCAGGTGAGTGCACCACACCACATGAAGCATTGCAGGAAAGATGCCCATCTCTCAAAGCTGAATCAGAATTGTACATGTTTCAGTGCTAAAGGACAGGGAAGTTGTTTTTGCTAAAAATGTTATATAAAAAATCCTATAAACAGTCATTTCTGAGATTGAGGAGACTGCGCACAACACACTCTCTCTCAATACTATGATTTTAACCCTGTGTTAGCTTCTCGTTTTGACATTCTAATGTGTGCATTATAACAAATTACCCCTTTTTACAACCTAACTAATGACTCGTTATTAGTCTCACCAGTGCAGTTGTAAGTTTTCACAGATTAAGTGGTCACTTTATTTTGGAGAATGAATCTAGGGAAGAGTGAAGCAGTGATGGTCTTATGAAAACTTAAAGGAATGGCTCACCCCCATTTTTACCTACTTCTCCACTTATCTCAGATGTAGTTGTTCAGCCAAGACATGTTTGCAGTTCATATTTTATTTCTTCAGTTTAAAACGGGAGTGACAAAGTTATTGTTTTTAACAAAACAAACAGAATAGACACCTAAATAGCGCAAACATTTCCATCAAAGTAGATCACCAGAACATCAGTCGGCTCACACGTCCAGGTCTTAATAAAGATCTCCTGTGTTTTAAGATGCAGTATGACTAGCCATCAGCTACAAAAATGTTCAGAAACTTGTGTTTTCTGTCATGGTTGACTATAGTGGTGCCATTTTATTCATTTTTATGTCTTATTCGGGTTTGGATTAAAGGTACATGAGGTTCTGGGGTAATTTTCCTCTTTTGCAGGAGCTCATGTATGTTTTTAGTTACATTTGGATCTGGCAGTCTGTTTTTTCTCTTTCCCTCTGAAAAAAATACAGACTGAATTACCTCTTTTTTTTAGCTAACTCAGCATTTTTCTGATCATTTTAGACCTGTTTGGATACAAGTATCTGTGATTGTCCAGGCAGAAAACAAAGATTTGTGGCTGCTGCTACTAGCCATATTAAGTCTCTTAGAGCACAGATCCACTGAAAAACCACAAAGTATATGAATGCTTCTGAAAAGTCAATAATCTACTTGGTCTGGATTTAAAGTTTTCCACTCACAAGTCACTGCATCACTCTGAATGCCTTAAAAATCTAATATAAAATGCTTTCAAATTAATATAACTGTAAATAATTCTGTAGATTACAAACTGATAACCTAATAGACACAAGTCTGGAGTCATAAGGAGAATAGTAAACATATGTCACCCAGACCTCCAGATTAATTCAAATACAACCCCCAGAAACCTGCTCATATTGACATGTTACTGCCGTCCGCATGCACGAGTAGAGTGTTGTATTACAGACATCCCTTCATAAACTAATCCAATCCCAGTAAGGCTGTTGATATGTAGATAATGGAGCTTGTTTGAAATTAAGAAGTGAAATTTGTTCTTGAAACATATCTTGTACCATCAACTACATCTGAACTACTGAAAATGTGTGTGAATAAGACATTTGGGTGGACCATTCCTTTTAAAATGAACACCACCAGCCTTAACCTAGTGCTCTTAATCATTTGGTTAGTCTAGTTTCATCTCCATCCTTCATCAAGTGTTCATTTTCTGCTATCTCATGCTCAACACAAACCACAATAACTGTCCTCATACTTTTACACATCCTGTTTACTGCTCATTGGCTCTGCTGGCTCAGTGTCTCTTGGCTCATCAGTTCATTCCATCATGACATGTCCTGCACACTGTCTTTCACGTATGTCAGAATGACCTCTCATTTCAGTACACGCAAACAAGTTATATTAAAGATTTAGAGCTGTCATCCCTTTACAATCTAATTTTGACTGACATCTCTTTGCGTTGTCTGTCTGTTTTGTAGAAACATGTCATTCAGGTTTACCAAAAGGTAGGACCCTCAATTTGGCTTTGTTGTGCAGTTAACCAACAACTTTGAACACGAGTTGAATATCTTGAGTTTTAACTCTTAACCAAGTGTGGCAGAGTGCTAAATTAATTTGCCTGATACTCACTCCTTTACCCACGTGCCTTAATCGGAGTGTGTTTGAGCATGCTCGACATCTCTGCCGTCCTTTTATGAGAGACGACTGAGCAGAAACTACTAATCACTCATGCATGCCACTCCACAGGATGGAAATGTGCACAATCTCTTATTCTTTAGTCTCTGAATGCTTTTCTTTTTACATTCTCTGAGTGTCAGTTTTTTTCTTTTTCACTGAGGGTTTGTGTTGTGAATGTAACTTTTTTTTTTTTTCCCCAGTTCATTCTGGCATGAGATCTGATTCTTGGGCACCAGATGCAAACTGTGTTGTTTGTTTTGGATATTAGTTAAGAATGATTGCTGGTGATAATCAGAGTCTACACCACAAGTGTATTTTTGTGATAATTGTCTTGAATTGTCTTGAATTGCCCCTCCAGTGTACATGGACAATGGACGAATTGCCCCCTCAATATTTCTTCATACTGAGATAACAAACTCTTGGTTGTGTAATTCAGGCCACCCTACTGGGCGCTAAATTTGGCCGCTGACAGATGTGCCGATTGAGAGGTGGTTCATTACAAGATTTCTGGAGTTCAGGTACTGAGAACTTGGTTTTGATGCTACCTCCTCTCGTTCTGGCCCTGCTTCGATGCTCCAATATCCTGCCCTAGTTCTCAAGTTTTTGCCCCAGATCTTCTGACCTGCCCTTGTCAGTTCTCCCCAGATCTGTCCAGGCAGAGTGTTCCTAAACAAGGCCTTGCAAGCATCACTGTGAAAAGACTTGGGCTCCACCCACTCTTTGGTTTCTGAACTCTATCAGATAGTTAGATTGTGTAAATTCCAAAAGAAGACCTTAGCAGTTTTTTTTTTTTTTTTTTTCTCAGTAAGATTATTTCAGATGATCTGTCTTTATTTGTCTTATCTAAACACCACCAAAATGTTTTATTCTCACATGCCTTCATCCTTGTGCAGTTTTGTCATAATGGAGAGCACTGCCAACAACTTCTTATTTACCGGTACTCTTAATTATATTAGTTGTGCTTAGATGCTATAAATCAATCGTTAGTAATTGAGAAATCTACTGTTCTTTTTTTTTTTTTTTTTTTTTTGTAAAGAACGATTTAACCCTGTAAAGAAGGACCATCCAATGACTGCCAGAAAAATCTTAATTCATTGAAACTGGCATGTTATTTTGACCCTGTGACCAAGAACAAAAATAAATTACACATTGCATATTTGAGTTCAGTTTTGTGTCATATTTAATACACTCAGAACCACGTTGTTTTACTCGAATCATTTCACGTTTAGAAATCTGCATGGATCCTCTGGTGCATGCAGTGTATGGGTAATCCACCAGGGGGCAAAAGACATGTATCTAATTTTGTACATCAGGTTTATTTAAAGAATTTAAAAGAATTTATGATATATTATTTATTTTATAGTAATAAGTCTTGTAAGATAATTGTTCATTTAATTATCACAGTAATGATGAGTCCTTGAAAAGTCAAATATGTGTCATATGGTACCCTTCGCTTTATAGGGTTAGGTGAAGGGTGAACAGCAACATATCATGCATAGCAAAGCTTGTCACAAGGAACAGGTGCCTTTCCAGGCATGTTTTAATCAGATATAGCACAGTGAAGTT